>PVIJ01004760.1:0-112833 GCA_004024925.1 Scalopus aquaticus | reverse complement strand
TTGCATGTGTTTATCTTCTTTGAATGCTGAATAGTATTCCATTGTGTATATGTACCACATCTTCTTGATCCAATCATCTATTTTTGGACATCTGGGTTGCTTCCATACCTTTGCTATTGTGAACAGTGCCACAATGAACATACGGGTGCATGTATCCTTTCGGATTAGTGTTTTTGTGTCCTTTGGGTAAATTCCCAAATGTGGTTTTGCTGGGTCGTATGGAAGCTCCATGTTTAGTAGTTTGAGGAATTGCCATACAGCTTTCCATAGTGGTTGGACCAGTTCACATTCCCACCAGCAGTGTAGAAGAGTTCCTTTTTCTGCACATCCTTTCCAGCATTTGTTGTTGCCTGTATTTTTAATGTGTGCCATCCTCACAGGTGTGAGGTGGTATCTCATAGTGGTTTCGATTTGCATTTCCTTGATTATAAGTGATGTTGAGCATTTTTTCATGTATCTGTTGGCCGTTTGCTTTTCTTCTTTGGAGAAGTGCCTTTTGAGCTCTTCTGCCCATTTTTTGATTGGGTTATTGGCTTTGTTTTTGTTGAGTTGTGTGAGTTCCTTGTAAATTTTTGTAATCAGTCCTTTATCAGGTGTATTGTGTGCAAAGATCTTTTCCAGTTGGTAGGGTGTCTGTTAGTTTTGGTTAATGTCTCTTTTGCTGTACAGAAGCTTTTTATTTTGATGTAATCCCATCTGTTTATCTTGTCTTTCACTTCCTTCGCTTTGAGGGATGTGTCTTTCAAGATTTTGCTGAGATGTATATCATGTAGAGTTTTGCCTATATTTTCTTCTATACAATTTATGGTTTCAGGTCTTACATCCAGGTCTTTTATCCATTTTGAGTGGGCTTTTGTGCAGGGTGTGAGGTAGTAGTCTAGCTTCATTTTTTTGCATGTAGCTGTCCAGTTTTCCCAGCATCATTTATTGAATAGACTGTTCTTGTTCCACTGCATTTTCTTTGCTCCTTTGTCAAAGATTAGTTGTTCATAGATATGTGGCTTTAATTCTGGGAATTCTATTCAGGTCCATTGGTCTTTCTGTCTGTTTTTGTTCCAGTACCATGCTGTTTTAATTATCATGGCTTTGTAATATAGTTTGAAATCAGGGAGTGAAATTCCTCCATTTTCTTTCTTTTTAATTAGGTCTTTAGCTATGCCAGGTTTTTTGTGGTTCCATATGAATTTCATCAGTAGTCCATCTATTTCTTTGAAGAATGTCATTGAGATTTTTATTGGAATAGCATTGAATCAGTAAATTGCGTTTGGTAGGATTGCCATTTTGATAATGTTAATCCTTCCAATCCATGGGCAGGGGATTCCTTTCCATCTTCTTGTGTCTTCTTCTGTTTCTTTCAACAGAGTTTTGTAGTTTTCTTTGTATAAGTCCTGTATGTCTTTTGTTAGATTTATTCCCAGATATTTGAATTTTTTGGTTTCGATTTTGAAGGGGATGGATTTCTTAATTTCTTCTTCTTCAGATTGAGTGTTTGCATATAGGAAGGCTACTGATTTTTGTGCATTGATTTTTTATCCTGCTACTGTACTGAACTGGTCTATTATTTTGAGTAGTTTTTCTATGGAGTTTTTAGGGTTTTGTATATATATTATCATATCATCTGCAAATAGAGACAGTTTAATTTCTTCTTTTCCTATATGGCTCCCTTGAATGTCTTTCTCTTGTCTAATTGCTCTGGCTAGGACTTCCAGTATTATATTGAAAAGTAATGATGAGAGTGGACATCGTTGCCTTGTTCCTAATCTTAGGGGAAAGGCCTTCAGCTTCTCACCGTTGAGGATAATACTGGCCGTGGGTTTGTCGTATATGGCTTTTATTATGTTGAGGTATGTTCCTTCTATCCCAAGGATTTCAAGGGCTTTTATCATAAATGGGTGTTGCACTTTGTCAAATGCTTTCTCAGCATCTAGTGATATGATCATATGGTCTTTATTTTTCTTTTTGTTGATGTGTTGGATTACACTGATTGATTTTCGGATGTTGAACCATCCTTGTGTCCCTGGAATAAATCCCACTTGGTCGTGGTGTATTATCTTATGAATGCATTGTTGGATCCTATAGGCCAAGATTTTGTTGAATATTTTTGCATCAGTATTCATTAGGGAGATTGGTCTGTAGTTTTCTTTTTTTGTATTGTCTTTGTCTGGTTTTGGTATTAGAGTAATATTTGCTTCACAGAATGTGTTTGGTAGTACTCCTTCCTTCTCGATTTTTTGAAAGAGTTTGTGTAATATGGGGACTATTTCGTTTTTGAATGTTTGGTAGAATTAATTTGTGAAACCATCTGGTCCTGGGCTTTTGTTTTTGGGGAGGTTTTTAATTACTGTTTCAATTTCACTACTTGTGATTGGTCTGTTTAGGTGTTCTATATCTTCTTTGTCTAGTTTTGGGTGATTGTATAGTTTTAGGAGTTTGTCCATATCCTCTAGGTTGTTATACTTGTTTCCATATAGCTGTTTATAGTAATCTCTGATTATTTTTTTTATTTTTGTTGTTTCCGTTGTGATTTCTCCTTTTTCATTTATGATCCTATTTATTTGTGTTTTCTCTCGTTTTTTCTTTGTAAGCCTGGCTAGTGGTTTGTCTATTTTGTTTATTTTTTCAAAGAACCAGCTTTTGGTTTTGTTAATCTTCTTGATTGTTTTTTTATTTCCATTTCATTTATTTCTGCTTTGATTTTTATTATTTCCTTTCTTAAACTGTCTTTTGGGGTTTTTTGTTGTTAATTTCCTGTTCTTTGAGATGTGAGATTAAATTGTTTCTTTGGGTTGTTTCTTGTTTCTTGATGTGAGTTTGTAATGCTATATATTTTCCTCTTATTACTGCTTTTGCTGTGTCCCAGATGTTAGTACAGACAGTTTTTAAAGAGACTTTGTACCTTGAGTTCTCTCTTTACATTGTATACTTGATGTCATTCTTAATTTAAAATGTACAGTGAGTGTTGATAGTTGATATTTATTGTGTACTTGATGTGTGCAAGGCACTATGCCAAATATTTTCATATATTGTATTCTCTCAACAATGCTCTGAGTTGTGTGCTGTTATTACCCATTTAATAGATAAGGAAACTCAGGCACAGATAATTTGCCTAGGTTTATACAGCTATGAAATGGCAGAAATGGGATTAGAACCCAGTTCTGTTTAATTCCAGAGCCCATGCACTTAAACTCTCATACCTAATTGCTGACCATAGATTAGAAAATGTTTAGAGTTTAACTTTTTTCCTTAAAATGTCTCTAGCAGTGATTCTTAACCAGGGATCCTAGAATTACTAAGACAGCTTTTCCAACATTTCATTCTAGGCCCCAACAAGTAAGATTTTGAGTAGATTTTGGAGTAGGAGTAAAAGAAAAACAAAAACTCCCAGATACTTTAATAAATATGAACAGGATCATTAGTCACCAATGAATAGATGTGTAACTGTGTAGTCATTTGACTATGTGTTTGTCTGATGTCAGTTTTCTGCTTTATTCAGGGTAGATAAATGATAATTGTTTTTAGTTACAAGATCAGAAAATGAAATAGTATTTGTTTTGCTTTTTGCTCATTTCCAGATTAATCACATATAAATATACTTTAGATGGATGTAAAACTCTACGCCGTATTTAAATATTTATCAGAAATCAAAATCAAATTATGGTACTGCAAGATAGTAAAAAAGCATATTTTTTACTTCCAGCCCTACCTTGGAAGGCCTGTATCTTACCATTATCATTAGGCAAAAATATTTCTTGAACTGCCAACCCATGTAAAAGCCTAGGTCAGGTGTCAGCCAACTACTTTCCATACCAGTTTTTGAACATAAAGTTTTATTGGAACACAGCCAACCCACTCATGCCAATTTATTGTCTGTGTTCAGGCTATGAAAGCATTGAGTAGTTGTAACAGAGACTCTATGGCCTGCAAAACCCAAAATATTTACTATCTGGCTCTTTGTAGAAAAAGCTTTGTAGACTCCAGTGCCTTGGTGCTTGAATATAGTGCTTAATGAAAGGAAAACGATGTCTGCTGTTTTCATGGTTAAATAAGGCTTAGCTAACAAAATAGTAACACTGTGTGTGTGTATGTGTAATGTTACACACACATATATATGTGTAATATAATATATATATTACATACATTATATCTACATGGCTTAAGGAAATTTTCAAAACATTTGAAGGACAAATTCCTAAGGTTTAGTTCTACATTAATTACTATTTGCTGGTTGATTCTTAATTGCACTTCACCATCCTACCAAACTACCAAAATAGATGAGTATCCAGCTACAGAAATGAGGAGTGAGTTAATGAATACATATGAGCTTAAATGTTAGTAAATGAATGTTCCTTAGATGAATATAAAATCTTTTTTATGCAGATACGTAACTAGGAATATTAAAATGACAAGATAAAGGAGTTTCCTCTTCAGCATTACTATGGGGTTTCTTGAGAAATCTAAGCTCTAATGTCTTAATGTACCCTGTTGCGTGCACCCTAAGGATCTAGAATGGTTTTTGACATACATATCTTTGGGATAATTGAGAAAATTTATTATATAAATAATGTTCTGAGTTACCTGGCTCATATAAAGAATCCTGGTTGAAAAAGATTGATTCAGAGGGTTGGTGGAAAGTTCATAAAAATGGAAAACATGAATTAGTCCAATGATTAGAAGATAAAGACAGCTAGTATTTGCTGAGATCAGAGAATAATAAAGTTTGAAGGGAAAAGAAAAACCTGTTATTGGTATTGCTAGTGGATTCTGCGGTCTAGCTTTTACTAGTTTTTCTTACAGATTGGCTTTACTTTCTTGTGTTTCTTCCCCACCTCTCTGTACTACAAGTAGTTAGCTTGGTTTGACTGAATATAAGGAAACTAATAAAAAAAACTACCAATACATGTAGAGCTATGTATGTCTATAAACATGGTGCTATAAACGGTACGTTTCTAGATCAGTGTTTGGAGAAATATATTAGCTTACTTTTTTCTCACACCCGAAAATATCCGGCTGGTTATATTTAAGATCCACTGGAGACTAAATACTAAGATCACAGGCCCTACTTTGAATTTTATCCTAATTTAGGGCATCTTTGCCTGGCTACACGGGTTGGAGATCACATTTGGTAGTTATTCTGTTGTCCTATTCCTAATGTAATCGAGAACTTAGCAAATAAAATCATCACTGTCTGAACAGAACAACTCTGGATAAGAAGAGTTGACTTAAATGAAATAAGAATAGGTTTCAATGAAGGAAAAATTAAGATTAAATTCTTCAGCTTACCCTTGTGATATTTTGGTTTTGATATTTGTTAAACTATGGGATTGGTGTGTGTGTGTGTGTGTGTGTGTGTGTGTGTGTGTGTGAGAGAGAGAGAGAGAGAGAGATATGTGTATTCTTGGATTTTCACAATGCCTGCCTCTATAGTCATTACTTTGAAATCTGTTTTTATTTTCTTAGCTTTGTACTCTTATTTATATAGTATGAAAGCTCTGCCTATCAGAAATTTTAAGAATTCTGCTGCCCTAATATAGTGTTTCAAAAGAAGCAAAATCTGCTTCATGCAAAAGGAAGCTTTGCAAGAGAGATCTTTATAAAATAAAGGCATGTGATTCTGGGTTTCCTATTTTCATTTCCCCCTAAAGCTTGGAAATACTATCTAAAGATGATTATAAAATCCACAGAAATGGCAATAATAACTTTTTCTTTTTAAGAACTGCATTTGACAGAAATCACTGAGAGCCATCCCCAAAGGATGTTGGAATATAACTGAATGTATTCATTGTTTGGAGAGAAGGTGGGAGTAGGCATTTTCCTTCCCACCACCGGGTAGCTCTTGCTATGGTGACTTGTTTACCAACCAGATCTGTGCCCTTAATAACTGAACTTCGAGTGCTTTCTCCCTCTAACCTATATAATTGCAGTTTGTCTGATCTTGATATTGTCATCCCTAGACAGTGTTCAAAACCTGGATGAACTCTCATTTAATCAATGACCTCTCTGTTTTTCTATATATGAAGTAGAAGGTGCTACTATGTCACTTCTCTGCCCTCTGAACTGACACACTGTCTCTTTCCTGAGGCAACTCTATAAAGATTTGTTGTCAAAAATACTTGGCCACCAAAATCCTAATCTTTAAGAACTCAAATTTTAACTGGTATAGTGGTTGTTTCTATCAGCCCCTGTTCCCTTTATTCACCAATATCTCCACTGGGAGTAGAGCGATTACTTGGAATTCATCTCTCCCAAGTCCATAGATAGTCAAATCTATTTTGGAGTTCTTCACTGAGATTGATTGACAGGAATATTCTAAATAATAATTGGGTGGGGTTTTTAGTATATCACCCATCTGTGAAGTATAATGTACTGAAACTATGCAAAAAGGCCTTTAAAATTTGTCATCACTACCATGAAACAAATTTGAACCCTGACAGGAAGTTTTGATTCATAGTGACACACCTGGTGAGAAATCAGGTTTCTGGTCTATTTAAATTTCCAGTGAATCAGTACAGTGTGCAGACATATGTATTTGGAGAAGCCTTGAAAGTGAATGTTTTGTATTAGAATTATCATCAACTCATTCTGTTTTCTTCTAATGCCCACAGTAAGGACTTTGATAGTATCTGCTCCCTTGTTAGGCTCATGAATTTTGATTGAGTTAAAATAATAGTTTCATCTCCTCCACAGACTTTACAGGCAAAGGAACTCTTTTAGAGCCCTCTAGGCAAAATAAATGAAGTTGTTTTTGTTTGTGGACCTAATGAGTCTCATCTCTTCTCTTGCAAGGTTAGTCTCAAACCCTTAGTTTAGTGGTTTAGGAAAAAAAAGATTTTTTCAGACTGGCAGTATTTAGTTATTTAATTATCAGAGTCTTGCCAACTAGTGGAACATGCCCCAGCTCTTCATAAGTCCAAAAATGAAGGGATGAGGTCATTTATTTGGTAGAAACCAGTCATAAGACCCTGTTTAAATATCATGTCTACTCTGTTCAAAGTAACATACCCATCTAAATAAATACTACTTGAGAATTCAAATAATGACGTTTTAGTCGAGCATATAATTAACTTTAACCTGGAGGTAGAGGACCTGCATTCCAGATTTACCTCGGCCTCTATCTGCTTGATGATAAACTTGCATCATTTCTTTTAATGATAATACAGTTAGACAATAGGAGCTTTTGTATCTGATGTAGTCAATATAAAGCATGCAAGTACCAAATCAAACTATTTAGCTTCAAATCTTAATTCATCCTCTTGCTACCTGTGTGACCTTTGGCAGATTACTTAGCCTCTCTGTACATGCAAATTAGTGGTAAATAGTAGCAATTTCAAAGAATGGATTAAATGAGTCAGTTACCTATAAGGTAATGTGAACATTCCTTGGTGTACTCAAAATTTTTTAAATCCTAAAACAATTATTTTCAGTTGATTTGTTAAGAGAGAAAGTTTACTGGGGCCTCCCTGGTGGCGCAGCGGTTAAGCGCTGCGCTGTGGAGCTGTCGGCAGCGGCGACGCGGGTTCGGCACCCGGCCGGGGAGAATCCCACATGGCACGGCAGACCTCTCCTGCCTCGCCCGCTGCTCCCCTCAGCAGTGTATTTCTGATCTGCCTGTTCTGCTCCCCACTCTGTCTCTGGTGAAGCCTCTCACCACTCCACATCTCTGGCCTGTACCCCAGCTGTATGTATAAATAAATAAACCTTTAAAAAAAAAAAAAGAGAGAGAGAAAGTTTACTAAAGAGGAGAACCATAAAATGAGAATTTCTACATATTCATTTAAAATTGGTCATTAATAAAGTTCTAAAATGGCAGTGGACAGAAATTGCCAACTCTGATAGGAATTCTTCCATCAAGTAATGAAACGTAAGTAGATTTTCTTTTTCCAGAACCCTTTGCAACTACTGTATGTTACTGACAATTATTGTTCCTAATAACATAAAGGAAAGAACCATCTCGATGTTAGTAAACCATCATATTTGGACAGGGTTAGGAGTTTTAAGTTAGACACTGATTTTTTTTCTTTATAATTTTTTACCAGGTACTTCTCCCTGTAGAATCCCACACCATTGGTGTCTAGATTTCAGTTGGACGTGTGCCAAGATGCGACTTTCCAGTCCCTTGTTAACAAATGACCCTGTGAAATGTAGTCTTAACTACAAATATCAGGTTGTTTGAATACTTGCCTCTGGTCACTGGTGTCTTTATTAAAACTTCTTTCAGGAATTTAGCATTCTGCTATCTGCAGAATTTTCCAGTATCAGTTCTATCAGAATAGCCTCTCCCTATACGTGGCATAATCCAGGTTATCAGTCACCTATTATATCTGGTAGCATTGTTATATTTTGGAAGATTGCAACATATTTTCTGGGTTTTGTGTGTGTGTGTGTGTGTATTTCTTATTTTTCAAAGATAGTTAATATTTTTAAATAGCAACTGCTAGCTTTTTAATTTTTAGTCCTTGCTCTAGCTTCTCCTTTATTTATAAGCTTCTCCTTTTTATAACCATGTTTAGCATTGCATTGGAAACTAGTAGAAACTGTCAACCAGTTTTAACTCCCAGGAGTGATCCTGCTGTTTGGGCTATGACGTTAGGGAAGTACCTGTGTTTTTGTGAGGTTCTTGAAAAGAAAACTTCTATTGATGTCTAAAGCAACACAACCTCACAGAACCAAGCAATTATGTAATTGCATAAGCAATTATGTCCTTTTGAAGAAATGGCATTTACTTTTTCAGACTCTGTTTGAAAACACTGGGCTGTTTTATTCCCCATGAGTATTTTTTTTATTTTGTCAGAAAATGTTCTGACACCAGAGCCAGTCATACTGGTATTGATTCAATTAGAAAAAAAGTATTGAAGATGTTGTTTAATCTCTGTGAGCAGAGTGGGGGAAGCTTAAGTTTAATGGAAGTAATTTATTTCATTGACTTCATTTGTTTTCTTTTAAGTATTATAGATGTAAAAATTTTTTCACACCTTAATTGTCTATAAAATGAGTCATGAGAAATATATATTCTGAATTCCTACATGTATCCATGTATCCTCAAGCATATATGGAAACACTGTTCCTGGATATGTGGCATATGTCCTTAATGTATGCTAGTATATATGCCAAGGTAAAACTAGCGGTTATCTCAGCTATCTCTTGTATTTCTTGAAAGCAGAGTTTATTTTAATATGTGCTAAAGTGGATCTAATACATCTACTTCCTTTTTAATCAACTGAATATTTTTTAATGACTATTAAGTTACCACTAAGGAGCTCTTTAAAATCACATTCATGGAAAAGATTTCCCAAATGTCATATTTGGTGATGAATAAGGAATTTTAAGAAAACTAAATTACTCTCTCAAGGTAATTGCTGCTTTTGTTTTTTAAACCATTTTTTTAAAATATACCATTTGGTGGAATTTAGTACATTCATTGTTGTACAGTCATCACTCCTATCCATTTTCAGAACTTTTCTTCATCACCAACAGAAATTCTGTAACCACTAAGCAGTAACTCCAATCCATCTACCCTCTCCACACTCTCGCCCTACCCACCTAGCCCCTGGGAATCATCATTATGCTTATGCCTCTATGAATTTCTCTGTTCCGTGTATTTAGTATAAGAGGAATTATGCAATATTTGTCCTTTTGTGTTTGGCTTATTTCACTTAGCATAATGTCTTCAGTATTCATTTTTGTTGTAACAGGTCTGAAAATTTCATTATTTTTTGTGGCTAATATTCCATCTTATGTGTATACCACATTTGGTTTATCCATTTTTCTGTCAGTGACACTTGGGTTTGTCTATTTTTTGGCTAACGTGAATAACATTGTTATGAGCATTATGTAAAAGTTCCAGTCCTTGCTTTCAATTATTTTAGATATATATCTAGAATTACAATTGTTAGAGTGTATGATAAACTTTCTAAGGAACCACCGAAGTGTTTTCCACAGTTGCTACGTTTTATATTCCTGCCTTCAATGCACAAGGGTTCTAATTTTATCATATCCCCCCAACACTTGTTACTTTCTTTTTCTTTTTTTTTTAAATGATAACTATCCTAATGGGTGTGAAGTAGAATTGATATATTCAGAATATAGTGAAGTGTTACCTTAGTTTGTAAGACTACCTACATCTGTTGGTGTGTCTTCTTAAATAAGCTTTGCAAATAAAATCTTTGTTTAAAATAAATAATACAGATAAAGATGTCACCTGCAGATTGACACCCCCCCCATAATGACACGTTGTTACTAAATACAGTGATTACCTTTGTATTTCAGAATATAGCAGCATGTTTAATTAAACTAAGCAAATTGCAAAGGTGCCTTTTTTTTCTTTTTATTGAGGTAAATTTTACCTCTTTTTACAATTTGTATATGTTTCAGAAGTACCTTTTCTCTTCCACCAACAAATACCCAGTTATCATCCACCAACAACCAATCAGTTTGGGTCCTTTTTAATATTTGACTTTTATATAACTATAAAAAGAATGCAAAATTAAGTTACAGATGATAAGTGGATATATTTTGTAAATTATTTAATTCAAAATTTGCCAAATACTGATGAAACCAATAATTAAGATTCATCAACCTCAAAAATAAATTTGACTCCCTTAGTTGTTACTTGGAGATTTTGAGGTAAAAATAATAAGAATGTGATGTAAAACAGTACTTTTCAAACTTTAAAATGCAGAAGGGTCATATGAGATTCTGAAAAAAGGAAATTCTCTTAAGTAGCTCTCTAGAAGTCTGTTCTTCTGCATGTTTAACAAACTTCTGAGTAATGGCAGTCTGCTCACCAGGGGAACAGTTTGAGGTAAGAATTTAGAATATTAATGAAGCAGAAGCTATTTGATAAAGAAAAACTATTTTAGCATTTTTAAAGCATGCAAAACTAAATTACAAATATTAATCTAATTTGGGCTTAAAATGAATGTATTCAGTAAGAAAAAGAAAACAGGCCTGGTGAAAATCAAGCTCTGGAATCATGTTTTTCCTCTCTCAGTAATTGTACTCCAGTTTTCTCAACTTTAAAACTTAATAGGTGAGAAGTACTTCTCACCTATTCTTCTACCTTGATGTTGACGAAGAATATCTTTAATTGTCTTTTCTATGTTGTCCTCTTTAGGGAGTGCCTTGGTGAAGCACATGAGCCTTGTGACTGCCAAACATGGAAAAATTGGCTACAAAAAATAACTGAAATGAAACCAGAAGAACGTAAGAGAAATTTTAGATAATTATACTATGTATTTTCTCATAGCAGTCAAAATATAATGTGGTCATATTTCTTGGAGTTTTCATTTTCCAAGTTTGTTAGTGCTAGAGCTCGCCTGTTAAACATCACCTCTCTAACCAACATCCTTTTGGAGATCACAGTTTTTTGCAAGGGAGAATCATGGATAGGGTACATCTTTCTAAGACATATTTCCCAGCATAAAATAAAGACTAACTAAGGTTCACACTTACACCACCTTCCTACAACCCTTTTATTCTACGGAAGGCTAACTAGCTTAATGTAGATCTGTAGATTTACTTATATTGATGCCATGTCTATCACTAGTTTTACTGAGCCTCTGCAATACAGTCTCTCTGTTAATCCTCAACAACAAAGTGTAAGTAACTATGCTTAGATTGAATGGAGTGGCACAGGGCATGTGCTTCCTAAACAGAATTAACCTTCCTATAGAACTTCTCACATTTTAACAAATAAATATATCTGCTTTTCAATAATTTCTCATCCCTTGAAGTGTCTTATAACAACTATTTTCTTTCAAATTAATATAAATGAGAATTTTTTTTCTTTATTTTTTAGATAATGGACTTAGTTTAAGGAATTACAAATCAGGATTAAGAATTCACTCAGTAAAACTACTCTTTAGTGAGCAAAGCATATGATAATGATGCCAGCCTCCAAAGAGGGAAGGGGAGCAGTCCGATAATTACAGTGACAATTGATAACTAATATAATTGGGTAAAAATGGCAGTACAAAAACAAGACCAATCAGGTTCTGGAGGGAGGGTATCAAAAGAATCTTCCTAAAGGCAGTGAGATATGAATTGGGTTTTAGCCTATCTGCAGAGGCAAAGATGTGAAAGCTATTCCTGTGAGCACCTGAACTGACAGTAGGCTAGAGACCTTAAGAACTTACAGTCTTGTATAATACTGGGCATTGGGCAGTATACCAATGCCTGAGAGCTGGTTCTCAGCATTTTACATTGACAGGATTCATTCTGTGCACTCATTCAGGATTATTCAATCTGTGGAGTAGAGACCATATGTGAATTGGAATGTCAGCTTATTAATTGATGAAGAGAGAGATCCTTTCATGTGATGAAAAGGTTCATGTCCCTTATCCAGGAGCAAAGGAAAGCAAATAATCTTAGCATATTTTATAGTGAAATCTGATTCAACATTTCTGTCCTGTGCAGCCATTATCCAGTCAAGGGGAAAAAAAAAAAGGTGAATGCCTGTTAAATCCTAGGCACTTCCCAAACCAGAAACACCTCTATAGATAGTTTCCCGCCCCCCCAGATTCATTGTATCTCTCTCTTGAATGCCAGGAGAATTTGCCATTGCTTTCTTGAAACCCACCCACTCTCCCTATTCTCCTGATTTGTACAGTTGTATATGTATATATGTGTGTGAGTTCCGTAAGTAGATTAATACCATTACCCCATAACACCTTTAACCTGACAAGACAATTGAATTTTGCTATTTTTTCCTGTTTCTGGCACCTAGAAACATCTCAAGTTCTACTTGAGATGGATTGCTATTACTCACCCATCTACATTTCTTTATACATTTATGTGGAACCTAAAGTTAAGATCCATATAAGAAATTTTCCAGAGACTGGAAAGATAGGTATTGTCAGATTAAGAAGGTTCTTAAACCAAGTATTTTGAATTTATGCTATTAACAGAATAAGCCACAGAATGCATTTTTAAGTATCAGAATGGTATTATCAAAGATATTTTTTCTGAAGATAACTGATAATTAGGAAGGTTAGGTTGAAGGAGAGATAGACCGGAAGAAGAAGGTGAATTTTTAGTTTGGTTCAGAGGGTAACTCTTGTTGTCATTGGTCAACTTAGAAAATTCGGATAAAGAAGTAACTTCTGGGAGAAAATAAGTTTTGTTGTGGATCTTTTGAATTTGAGGTACTTGCCGGACATACTATGGAGATGTCAAGAGAGATTTTAGAAATGCTTATCTGCAGCTCATAAGAGAAGCTGAGAAAATTTAGGAGTAACCTGTTGCTTTTAAATGGTATCTTTATTTGTTTAGCACTTACTGGGTTCTGTTACATGTTAGAATACAGAAATGAGAGACACTTTATTATCTTGAAATGCACATTTTAGAGATAGAAATAGCTGTATTAAAAATTAAGAAGAGTATTATGATGACCATAAGAGATCAGTGTGCCTGTTGTAAGGGAATGGAGGAAAAGCAGTTCTATGAGAGAATTTATGCACAAGCTGCATCTGGAACACTGACAGATGTTTTCACACAAACCAAAGTAAGAAGGCATTGGGCCATGAGGTAAAGTAGGATCATGAAACATCATGACATATTCAAGAACGTAATCAATGATTCAGTACAACCAGTGCAAAGAAAGGTGCATAGGCAGAAGTCACAATCAGGTGTCAGATGGGCAGGGATTATATGCAATGCTGGGAGATCCGGCCTTTTCCAGAGATGCTGACAAGGAATTTTGAGTATGAGAGTGATAAGTGAAGGTACTTACATAGATCACTCAGGAGAGTATGGATGATTAAGGACTATTGAGACAGTTGGTAAGAACCCTATCTGCCTGACAACTTTACAATGTCCAGGCGAGAGATTATGAAGGTTTATACAAACAGAGGCAGTCAAGATGGAAGATGAAGGGTGAATACAGGAGAATTATGACAATGTAATTTTGTTAAGTTCTAACTCTAGTGTACTTACAGTTGCTTGAAAGAGTTATGCACAAGAAGTAATTAGTTCACTGTATTACTTAATTCTTAAGTAGAATGTGGCCAGAGTGTCTGATTTGAAATATATATTGAAATACATGTTTTTTTCTTCTTTTTTGTTTTAACTATTGTAAAATTGAATGATTCATTCCATTCCTAAGAATAAGTTTTTACTAGGGAAGGAAAGGGAGATGGCTAGTAAGTACAGATTATAAGGGGGACTTTGGCATAATGTCCTAGCATAGGGTAGATCCTGATAATAAGGAGAGAAAATAAATAAAAGAGCTGGAAAATAGTAGACATGGCATATATGTGATTACTTCTGGTGACCAGATAAAGAGAGACTTCAAATTAAAAACTGAAGATTACCCTCAGAGAATCCAGTGGGATTTTAATTTATAAAGGTGGGTGAAATTTAGAAAATTGAATTGAAGGCAAGAGACTAAGGACATCTGAGAAATGGTCTACCAGAGGATCCAAAGCCAAAACTGCAGAATTCCCAAATGCTGAGAAGAACCTAGTTTTCTCGTATTCATGTGTATGCCCCTCACTGGAGTGTATTGATCGGTAAGCTGCTACTAATGGCCACTTACAGTTAAAATGACCATTCAAGTATAAAATTTAGGGTGAGGGTTAAAGTAAATAATATAATACTACAGTACTTGCAATACTTAATAAGACATTATCATTGAATATACAAAAATAATACTCCTAAAAAGAAAAGTATGATTAAATGCTAATGAGTTTGCATATTACTTTGGATAATGGTCACATGTTTTGACATAAGCATTTTCAACCGAACTTGCAGAATCTTGATACATATTTCTCCCTTATGCCCAGTTTTCCAAAGGAGTGACAAAATCTAATTGAGAAAAGGCATTAGAAATATAAGGAGGTCAGTTCAAAGAATTCCATATAAAGATACAAATGCTGTTCTTTAGAACTAAAACTGTCTCTGTTGTGTCTTAATCAGAGCAAGAAGCAGGAATGATTACATTTTCTATGACAGGATAGTTAATATAAAATTCTCACCCAATTTTTTCATAGTACGTACTTGATAAATGTTTACTGAATGGAATTCAAATAGTCTATGAATTCAGTCTTTAAAAACAATTTTGTTTTTACTAACTTGCTTATTGATTCTACTTAAAATCTTTGATGCTGTTATACTCTAATACTTAATTATATGATGGTAATTATTCCTAACAGAAAGACCATAGATCATCTCAAAAAATTGAGATGTAGGTAAAACACATAACTGAAGTGATGGGGAACTGTTTGGAAGTCAGTAAGGATGAAGAAGACTTACCAGGTAGACTGAGGGGGAAGATAAGGTATTGCAGGTAGGTCTTAAGAGCAGAATGTACAAAGGGCATATGTATGAAATAAGCATGTTCAGAAAACTGACAGTGAAGGCATTTTTTCCAGCACAAATTTTTGTTGTAACAATAGTTGGTTATTTCCTGAACGTGATTTACTTTGCAATCCACTAAAATGCAGTTAGAAACTAGCATTCTCTCCAAGAGGGAGAAAAACACTGTTATGTTGCAGGACACACAGCTGCTTTGTTTTAATTGCTTTGTGCTTTATTACTATAACAATGAACAATAAAGATCATAAGAATATGTTACAGCCTCTGAGCTAAAAGTAATGCTGACACTGAAGGGAGATAAAGGCCACTACTTTTAAACAAAAATTAGATTTTTGTAATTTGTGATCAAGCTTTTTCGCAGTACTGTTTTTAAATGGCATTACCTCCACATATTGGCCTTACTAGTTACAAGTATATAGCAGGTTCCTTCTGAGACTTCTGTTCTCCACCAAATTATCTCAGAATTCTCACCACTAACACCCAAATCAAACCATCTTTTCTACAAAGTGAGTTTGGAACTGCAGTGGAATCTGATCAAATTCTTAACTGCTATTGTTTCTCTTGCTATGTGGAATTGAAAACCAGCCCTTTACATTCCAGCAATAGTTGCTATTCTATTGTTGGCACATACTTAAGTAGGTAGACACTCTGGGTTCCTCCTCTGCTAGGCTCCATCAGAAGACTAGATCTCAGTTCTTTCAGTTCATTTAGAGAACCACTTCCCAGGGATGGGTAAGCCCAAATCTTTGTCCTCCTTTCTTCACTAGGGATTTGTGTTTGTGGTTGGTCTTTTAAAATTCAAAACTCAAAGAGTCTAATTTCTCTCCTGCTTTTGACTGTAGGCTAACTCTTACCCCACCCTTCTGAGAGTCTACATATATTGATAATCAGAACCCTGATTTGTTGAGCCACTTTCAGTGTTTCCAAAGTGATGTTCAGACATTTCTTTCAGGAAAGAAAACATAGGTCTTCCCCATGCACTTACAGTTAGAAAACAAAACAAGGTAAACTTGATTACTGACATTTTTGCTGGAAAAAAAAATAATTTTTATTGTGCATCTAGAGGTCACTCTAGCTCCTAACTCTCCATTGGAGGGGTGGGGCAGAAGGAATTTATAAAATGTAAAATTTAGAATTTTTTTAAAGCCACGTATTCATTGAAATTGCAGACCTCAAATTAAAATAGAATAAATTGAGTTTAAGATAATGTGAGGTTAATGTGGAGATGAAGGGTGGGAGAAGCGTGCAAGGTAGACAGTCTTATATTTACTAGAACAATTTGGTCTTCTAGCCATATGTAGTCATATTGGGAGCAATTAAAAGATTTAAAACATCTTTATTACAAAAAGGGCCTCCCTGGTGGCACAAGGGGTTAAGTCTCAGCACTTTGAAGCTATCCGCAGCCACTGCAGTATGAGTTCAATCCCCGGCCAGGGAGGTTCCCGTGTGGCTCAGCAGACCTCTCCTGTCTCACCTGCTGCTCCCCTCAGCAGTGTATTTCAGTGGATCTGTCTGTTCTGCTCCCCCACTCTGTCTCTGGTGAATCCTCTTACCTCCCCACCCCCTGCACCTCTGGCCTGCACCCCAGCTCCTGTATGCATAAATAAATAAATTTTTTAAAAAATAAAATAAAAAGATCACTGTAAGCAGTATAATGCTGTTGGTGGAGAGAATCATCTGGGAGAGAGGCTGGTTTTCTCTGTTTTCATCATCTGGGAGTATCTTCACTAAAGTAATAAGAAATGGGAGTGGAAAGAAGTCAGATGTGAAAGAGAAAGAAGTAGAATCAATGGGATATGGTGGGTGAGAGAAAGAGAGGGTGTCTAGATCATACTTTCTGCATTGAGTCTGGGTAGATGACCTTGTTGTCTACCAGGACCCTACATAAAGGAAGAAGTTTGAGAGAAATGCTAAGTCTAGCTTTAGACTTGTCCCATTGGATTCAATTTTAGTTTATCTAAAATAATCATGGTTTTAAAAGATTTTTATATTCAGCATAATATGCTTTTTACGATGATGAAGCATTTCTGGTAACTAAGAATTTGCTGTTTAAAGTAACCATTCCTGGGCCTCCCTGGTGGCACAGGGGTTAAAATCTCAGTGCTGTCAAGCTATCACCAGCCACAGTGTCATGAATTGGATCCTGACCAGGGAGCTAACCCACATGGCACAACAGGACTCTCCTCTCTCGCCTGCTGCTCCCCTCAACAGTGTGTCAGTGGATCCGTCTGTTTTGCTCCCCGCTCTGTCTCTGGTGAATCCTCTCACCCCTACACCTCTGGCCTAAACCCCATATATGGGTAAATAAATAAAAGTGAAAAATAAAGTAACCATTCTTTCCGTGATTTTCTTTGATGCAATAGTTATTTTAAACAGAGAATAACATCGGTTTATTTTTATTTTTAACTTCAGTTTTTCTCTTCCCCTGTTTATTTAGACACAAATTTAAGGATAAATCGTCTTTAAATCCAGTTTCATAAGTAGAGCTTTTGGAATACAGTTCCTTATCCGATGCTATTGAGAATAAAGCAGTTTTAAAACTTTGCTATAGACCCTAATAGGAAATAAATATATGATTAAGATTGAAAGATAAGCTACAAAGAAAACTTCAGGGTTTTGTTTCTCCCACTGAACTTGTACTCTAAAATATTTTGTGTTTGTCCTTATATCCCAAAGTTGTGGGAGTTAGTGAAGCTTATGAGGATGCTGCCAATTGTCTCTGGTTGTTAACTAATTCCAAGCCTTGTGCTAACTGCAAGTCTCCAATACAGAAGAATGAGGGATGCAACCACATGCAGTGCGCTAAGGTAAGAAGTTAAAAGAAGATGTTGCATGCTTTGCAGATATAATCTTAATTTATTGTTAATCCAAAGAAGAGATATGATAAGCATAAAAATGTTGTTAGGTTTTATACTTATTGTAGGAGATTACATTCTACATTCTTTGTTGAATAAAGTATTGGCTTATATTTCAAAATTTTATATTCCTAGTGAATGTTAAAAAAATAAATAAAGTTAAAGATTCAGTAGTTTTGGGCCAGGAAATCAGAAATGCCTGCATTTCCTGCCAGCGCAGTGAGGATTCTGAGTTTTATGTCTATATAAATAATAATGATTTTTAAAAAAAGGTAAAGTGCTATTTTACATAGATCTCTTGCAAATTTAGTTTTAGAATAGACCAGCTTAGACTCAAGACCCTAGCCAAGCCACAGACAGGGCAGTCCCCCTAAGTTCAAATCTTTACCTTGGTGTTTGTACACTAAAGGTACCCAAGCAACAGACAGATTTTAGGTCTGCTAATGAAGTCATCAATTAGATATATAATTGAAAATGGCAATGAATAGCCACTTGGCTGAAAAATAATTAATATAAATAATTACTGTTAGAAAGCTACCCCCCCTGACTTAGTTGCATAGAAAAGAAACTATCATAGGAAAAATAAATATTCTGGAAAAAGGTTAATCACATCTTATTAATCCATTCCTATATTTATGAACATTTTTGTTTTAAAGATATAATGATATTCCAGGTTTTTTTATGTTGGAAGTTCCATCTATATATTAAAAATAATCATTTAAAATTATTGAGGACAATGTGGTTTTTTTATAATTTAAGATATGAAAGAAACCCAAGCAATTTTAAAAATTCCAATAAAATATTTCAGTGCATTACTTGATTTTTAGCCTTGAAATTAATGATTTTAAAAATAATGGCAATTACCAGATGTTATTTACAAGTCTATATTGCTTTAAACTTAATTTGTGTAGTGAGACAGTAATAATGATTTTCCTAAGAGATATGAAGGAAAACCTATTACAGTGTACTGAGCAAATCTTCAAAAGTGTAGCTGATCAAGCCAGAATTCTTTCATTTCCTTACAGTCTCATCTCCAACATCTGTATTATTTTTTTCTTGGAAAATCTTATATAGCCTATATAAATATATAAGGAAATAGTTCAACCATAAAAATGAGCAGCTAGGCTTCTAATAAAGAGGCAAGATCCAGTATTACCTTTATTTCCTTCTTAGCACCTGCCAGTAATAGAAACTTCATTAATATATATTCCGTGAATAAGTATTTTCATGAGTTAATCAAGACTGATATAAGGTAATTCATCTTAAACAGATTTTGCTTTAGCTCTTGTAGCATTTTAAAAAAACCACTTACTTACATGCTATGTAAATGTAATAGTCTTATCTAATATGTTATCTGAAGTGTTCTCATTAAACAAAAGAAAACAACAGTAAATCTTACGATATAGAGCACATCTGAAAAGTTATTATAATGTTGCTACAGAAAAATTTTATACTTTGAGGGCTTTTTTTTTTTTAATGCGTAGGTAGAACAACAATTCCCATGTAATTGAATCTGTGTTCTAACACAATGACTAAATTATAATACACTTTTTAAAATCTCGGTGTTAGGATTTAGTAGATAGTTTTTTCTTTCTGGAGTCAAATTTAAACATTTTAAAAGAATGACAGATTCGATCCTATAAAAATAAGTTCATTTATCTGAAAAACATCCTTCATTCTATTAATTTCCTTTTTGGTAATTTTCAGGTGACTATTTAATTTTGCATTCTTTCGTATTTTAAATCACTTTGTAGTAATTTTCTTCATCTGGGTAAAACTATGCTACAACTAAAAAAATATTAACTTCTTTATTTTTATTCATAAAATGTATAATTAGACTGTTTTGTAAAAGTATTGCCACTACTTTTGAGAGATCAATAAAGAAGTACTAAAGCGTACTTGTATCAAATCAGGCACAAAGTTTGCTTGTACCAGGTATCAAATCAGGCACAAAGTTTGCTTGTACCAGGCAACAAAACAACTTGCATAGTGTCGTATTTTTTAAACAAGCTCACAATTTTTTTTTTGATCATTGTAACACTTTTTTTTTTTCTTAATTTGAATTTTGGGAAATGTATGATTTCTCCTTTCAGGTTTGGTCACCATAGTTCTCCCACCACCATAGCACCCATAGTCCATCACCATATTCCCTGTGCCCTCTTCTCCCTCCCTCCAACCCCCACCCTGTTTTCACACTTCTTTCTTCCCTCATGGATGCCTCAGATCTATGGTCCACTTTCAAGGTTTGTCTTTGAGCCTTTGTTTGGTTTTTCTATATTCCACATATAAGTGAAACTATCTGTTGTTTACCTTTTCCTTCTGACTTACTTCACCTACAAGCTCACAATTTATTTTGAAATAGGCTACATGTCATAGAGATGTTAATTCAATTCTCTGTCCATGACATATCAAATAGACAAAAATTAGTAATGATATAGAAGTCAATGTAATTACTAAGGTATATTTGATTGCTTTATATTCAAATTCTGTATCTTGAAAATATGGATCCTTCTTACCTATGGGACTTTCACAAAACAGTCATCATTGATCATCAGTCTTGAGAATTGTTCAGAAATAAGGAAGTAGATTCCACATTCTCTTGTCACAATAAAATAAAATAGAAATTAATAGTAAAGCTGTAAGATGAAAACCTATTGGGATTTTTTAAGGCAGAAATCAAAGCGTTAAAAACTGAAAAACAATACAACTATAAATAATTCCAAAATGTGGTTTTCTGAAGAATAATAAAATAAACCACTAAGCTTACATAAGAAAAAAGTAGGAGTGAGGGAGTTCATATACTAATATAAGTAGTAAGGGAAATAATCAATAAACAAAGCAAATTAAAATGATTATAAGAGATAACTGCTCAACTCTTAAAATATCTATGTTTCTTATCAAAGTTTCAACTTGGATTTAAATGGATTGATTTTCTAAGAAAATATGATATATTAAAACTTAACCCCACAAGAGATAGCCATGCAAACCTATTTCTATGTAAGGAATTCATTATCTCCCCACTTTAAAGCAGTAGGTTTTGACCATTTCACAATAGAATTTTATCAAATCTGTAAAGAATAGGTAACTTCAATATGATTTAAAATGTTTCTGGGTGTTAAGAAAAAAACTTTCAAATAATCATTTATAAATTGAGTAGAACTTTATGCTAGCTAGCACTTGACAAGATTATAAAAATAAAAGTATAACACAATCTTACTTGTAAATAACATTGTAAAAGTCCTAAATAAGATAGTAGAGGGGTGGAAACCCACAGATATTAGCAAGTATAATCCAGCAGAGTACATTAAAAGAGTAGATGACTATCAATTATATCTCAACTTAAAAAATTTTATCTGAAAATATTAAATCAGCCATATAGCTTTATTCCAGGGATAAAAGAATAATTTGATATTTTAAAAGCTATTGCTATATTTCATCTTATTAATACATTCAAAGAGAAAATCATAAGTATTTTATATAGATACTAAAAAGGCATTTGACAAGAAAATCAACAACCATTCTTTAAAAGACATTCACAGAAGAAGGAATAGAGGGGAACTTCCTTAGTATGGTAAAGATAAATGTATCTCAGTCCAAAGATTAACATGACATTTAGGGAAACTTCAGGTACTCTCACTAAAATCAAGAACAAGATAGTATGCTCTCCATCAAAAATACTGCTAATATTGGATTGGAATTATTTACCACTCAGTATAATTAGACAATAGAAAAAAATTGGAGATGTAAAAAATTAGAAATAAAGTGACAGTTATTTTGTAGACAGAATGATTTATATGCATAGAAAATCCACTATAAACAGAAAAATTTAACTAGTAGAGTACAAAATTAATACACAGACAGTAATAACCTTCATGTATACCAGCAACATCCATGTGGACTATTTACCCCCAAAAAATACCTCATTTATCTAGAAAGAAATGAAATGTAAAAAATTAATATGAAGAAAAATTTAAAACCTCCCATCTGTAGGACACAAAAGGTGACAAAAGAAAATGATAAAGTTCTTACTAAGATTACAACAAAATTACCAGTGGCTTTTGTTTCTGCATTTAGTTAAGCTAATTCAAAAGTTCGCATGGAAAAAGAAAATAAGAGTAGGTGGGAATGTGTGAAATCACCTTTATATAGCAAAAAAACAAAAAAAAATAGCTAGAGAAGCTCTGTAAAAGAACACTAAGGAGGAATTGATCTTGTCAAATAGTAAGCCATATCTAGTGACTCAGTAATTAAAACAGTGTGGTAAAGGGTACATGAATCTACAGATCAACGAAAAAGAATAGAAAGGAAACTCAGAAAATAAGCAAACATGCATGGGAATTTATCAAATTTTTAAAGAGCAGGCCTCTCCAACCAGTGGGGAAACATGTACTGTTCAATAAGTGGTAAGAAGACAATTGAGAAATCTGTTTAAAAAAAAAAAAGTTGAATTTATACTGCATACTATATACCCAGATAAAACCACACAGCTCAAAAATGTCAAGATGTAAATGTTTTTTTAAACATAAAACAAAGCATAAAAGTAACAAAAAACAAACTTGGAATGGGAACATCATGCTGACTCAAAATCCACAAGAAACTACTTTCACAATAGAAATTTTCATGTTTTTTACTTTGCTAATTATTGTAATTAAGTAAAATTTTCTAAAAATGAGATACAGCTTATATGTCAGCTGTTCCACTTAGAGACCTTTTAAACTTGTTCCCATTTTCAAAACCAATTTATTAAAGTCTTCAGAAGTTTCATAGTCTAGTGGAGCTTTATACACCATTGTAAATTATAGTGCAGTTGAAAAATGAAAAATTTGTCAGTATGTTTTTATTATTTGACAGAATATCCTATTGCTCTCTTTAAAGAGTCCTAGAGATTACTTTGTAATATTAGGGTTTATATTTTAATTTATCCTTAAAAGCATGGATTTTAAACGACACAGTGCACATAAGGTCTCCATAGGAAACTGTAAAAATAGGACATGTCTTTAAGATTTGTATGACCAGGAAGTCACACAGGTAGGATTGTTTAATCTCTAAAAATTAATTGACTAGAAATTGAAAAATAATTTGCATATTCACACAGGGATTTGTTTACATGCATGTTTTCTTTTGAAGTGCAAGTATGACTTTTGTTGGATTTGCCTAGAAGAATGGAAAAAACATAGTTCTTCCACAGGAGGTTATTATAGATGTACTCGCTATGAAGTCATTCAACATGTGGAGGAGCAATCCAAGGAAATGACTGTGGAGGTAAAAATGTTTAAACCAAAACCTCTGACTAAGCCATTTAACACCATTAGGAGAATTTTGCATTTTTTTTTTTTGTCTTTACTGCGATGAGGCATTAAATTGAATACACCTTAGGGTAACTTTTAATTTAAACAAAATAGCTCTATAAAGTTGAGAAGTTACACTAAGAAATACTTATTGGTTAAGATGAGAAAAGTCTTGTATATTTCATCTTGTCTGTCATAGCTTAAAAACAATTATAATAACAATACAGTATTATGATGTAACATAAAATAATTGTCTTAGTCTGCTGACTGCCATGAAAAAGTACCATGGACTGGGTGAAAACACTGAAGATCTGATAGAGCGCTTGAGAGACATCTTTGCCTTAGATCTGGGATTGTGGATTCAGTGGTTTGTCACAGAGAAGACAAATGTAAGACTCTGTTCTAAGAGACTCTGTACTGGTTTTCTCTCAATAAAATAATCCACAAACCAGTATGCATTGCTGCCCATTATTAATAACAGTTAAGGGATAAAACAATTTTAATATCTTGTGGTTATATTTATAAGAACTATTTATGGACTTTTGTTTTCTAGGCCGAGAAGAAACATAAACGATTTCAGGAACTTGACAGGTTTATGCACTATTACACAAGATTTAAGAACCACGAGCATAGCTATGAGGTATGTCCCAAGTCATTTCCAATGAGACAAATTAAACTGTTATGAATAAGTAAATGATTTAAATTATTTATTTCTGTTCCTTTAGTTAGAACAACGCCTTCTTAAAACAGCCAAAGAAAAGATGGAACAATTGAGTAGAGCTCTCAAAGAAAGTAAGTTACAAGTGGTATAGAGAATACTTACTGTAAAGTAGCTTTACGTGCTTAATTCACTTCACTGGTGGGAAGTTAAGACACTTAAATAAATCTCCATTAGCTCATTGTGGTACTGAGTGTCTGGAGTGCAGCTAGCATTTGACCCCTATTGTGCTTAGATTTCAACTGACTTACCTCATCTGCTCCTCTGAAATGCGGTCTGTGCTGTTAGCAGGTGAACACACTTTTGTGGTTTTGCTTACTCTATGTCACCACTAGTGCTCTACAATGTTGGGGAAAGTGGGTGGACCCTACAAGGCATCTTTGACCTATAGTCAAAAAAGCAAGATGCACATGCTACCCAATTGTTGTATGACAGAATTTCCAAACATTCTTGAGAAAATTGAACAGAGTGCCTAGTGACAATGGAAGTTCAGTTTTGGGAGAAATCATCTCACTGATAAACAGTAGACATTGGAGTCAAAATTCAGAGCCAAGATAGAGAACTAACTGCTGGATCCTAAATTTGAAGTCTGGAAAAAGTCAGCTCTAGTTTATAAATATAATGAGTAGTAACACCCCTTTCATGAGGATAATTCCTAATGACAGTTACCTAAATTATATAAATTTAAGTGGGGGGGAAATGATCAGTAGTAGCTTAATCTCCTTGTTAATGATTAGTTATTTGACTTTAGTAATGATTCAGCTATACCAAACTCTTGATTATTACCTATCTAGTAAAAACTGAAAGGAAAATCCCTTCATCAGGTTAGTTTTTCAGCAGGAATTTGTTTCAACACTCATGTATCCCTATGCTTAGAACAGTTCCTGACACATAATTAATACTCAATAAATGTTTATTGATTTGATTACTGCTCTGGTCCAACATTCTGGAGGTTCTAGAGAGCATAGTTAATATATGGAGAAATATTAAAAGATACAAGGATTGGAAAACAAGAAACAAGACTTCACATACTTCTCATACATATAATGA
This sequence comes from Scalopus aquaticus, assembly GCA_004024925.1. NCBI lineage: Eukaryota > Metazoa > Chordata > Mammalia > Eulipotyphla > Talpidae > Scalopus > Scalopus aquaticus. The sequence goes on along the minus strand of PVIJ01004760.1, from coordinate 87,613 downwards.
AGAGGGGTGGTGTTTGGTTTGTGTTTCTTTGTATCTTCTTCAGATATCTTTCACTAAAGTAGGTATTTTGATGTGGTATGTTTATCAGTGTGTGTACATACTTGAAATTTCCTCTATAGTCATGCAGAGTAATGTTATTTTCAAAAGTACTTATCAACTTAGATTCTACTCCTTAATTTCTCTTTACTAACAATTAAGGAAAAGACTAGAGTGTTATGAGAAAGAGCACACTCCAATACTAGAGCAATTTCTTCTTACCTCTTTTTTATTCTTCCCCCTTTTCTCTCTCTCCCTGAAATTATCTGCTACCATTAATTATCTAGTCCCGCCAGTGTTGTTCTTCCTTACAGTATTGGTTCTTAAGAGGCATAATTACAACTAAGCCTTTTTTTTTTTTGTTTCCCCCTAAGGAAGCATTCTAGCAGGGCTAATTCCTAATTTCTGTCTGGGATAAACTGAAAAACAGTAAAGCTTTCAGTTGACCTAAAGCTAGATATATTTTTATAACAGAATAAGAATCCAGTATGAGTATACGCATCCCTCATGACCACTATCAGTGCTCCTGGCTTCCTGCAGTGTGTGCTTCATTTGTAAATACATATTTGTCACACGTGAATAGTTTTTGATCTCATTCAAATAAATACCATCATACAACTTTAAACAGTTTCTTCTTAAGGCGTCCTTACTCTTTTTTTTCTTTTTAAGGAAACTTAGTTTATTTTGTAATAGCATATTTGCCACAGAAAAATTTTTCACTCTGCCTGGTTTGCTTTATAGCTGAAGGAGGCTGTCCAGATACCACTTTCATTGAAGATGCGGTTCACGTGCTCTTAAAAACTCGACGCATTCTCAAGTGTTCTTATCCATATGGATTTTTCTTAGAACCTAAAAGCACAAAGAAAGAAATTTTTGAACTCATGCAAGTAAGATGTCTTTTTTAAATTAAATTTAAATGTAGTTATGAGAAATAGATTTTCTCAACTTTTTCAGCCGCTTTAAGTAAGTTTTATCTAAGTTGGGTATGACTAGTAAACAATTTTGTTTTGATTTTTCAAGTGGTTTTTAAAGACGGAGAAGTTACCTGTAATAAATTTGTCACTATGTGGATCTGAATTAGTTCATCTATGCAAATATTTCCTACTGCATTTTTTTATTTGTTTTAAACTGGTTGAACTTCAAATCTAACCTAATTCTGATTATGTAATTAAGAATTTTATCTTCAAAAATAAAATATACTGCATTACTTACTAGATGTGAAAGTTGCTATTTACTGGTTTATCTTAAAAGTACAGCTTAAAAAAATTAGTATTTGAAGAACAGAAACACCTAAGCCAACTGACGTCATTGTAGTTAACCTGCTTACTTCCTTACATATTCCTCTTTTTCTTGAACCCACCAAAAGTTATTCTCTTGTTCATTTCATCCCTGTGAATTACTCTCTACTATTTTATATACAGCATTTTTCTTTTGAGGATCTAATACTCATATTCACCTGAAGTCTTCCATACATAACCCCAAATTACAAAGATCTGGGTTTCCCTCAGATTCCCTTAGAATTTATAGTCTACATCACATTGTCAAATATTTTTGCATGTACAACACCTTGAAATTTATCTGTTGTTTTTTTCTTTTTTTTTTTTCACAATTACAAATCCCAGTTTATTCACTACTTCTTTGTAAAACAAACCGAGGTGTGAGGGGGAGGATAAGGGCAGAAAATGGAATAGAAAAGAACACAAGGGACCATGGCAATGGATCACGGGTGAATTGGTGGTGGGCTACCCAAGGGAAATACAAAATGTAAAAGACATAAATAACAATAAAAAAAAAAAAAAACCAAACCAAGTATATTGCTGGTACATGCCTTATCAGATGAGTGCTGTTTCCCTGAATTTAAGATGATTTCACATGATTGTTCTTTTTCTTCCATAATCTGGGAGAAAAATGTGAAAAATACAGAATTTCTTAAATAGAAAGTTATTTCAAAATTTGGAATAATTTCTGATATCAAGAGAATAAGATATAACTGAGAAACCAGAAAGATACTTGTTTGCTATTGACTAATCCACTCAGCCTGTAATCTCTTTTTCTTTCTTTCTTCATACTATAGACAGACCTAGAAATGGTCACTGAGGATCTTGCCCAAAAAGTCAATAGGCCTTATCTTCGCACACCCCGCCATAAGATCATCAAGGCAGCATGCCTTGTACAACAAAAGAGGCAAGAATTTCTGGCATCTGTGGCTAGGGGAGTTGCTCCTGCAGACTCACCAGAAGCTCCAAGGCGCAGGTAAAAAGGGTGCAACTGTAGAAATCACCCTAGCTCCAGCTACAAATACTAGCAGGTTTTTTTATAGAGCTAGTGTTCATATTTCTGGAATTCACATTTATGTAAACTATGGTAACTCATAGAAAAGTAGGTTAACTTTATTTTGGTGATTTTTTTTTCCCCAGTACTTTTTCCTTACTATTTTTTTGTTTGACATTTTGTAATTTCTCAGGAAAAAAACAGATTAGGTTAATTTCTCACTTCAGTGAATTTACAATCCAGAATATTCTAATGAATCATTTCAAGTATGTAGTATAGTCGTAAACGTCTTATGATGTAAAATTTGGAAGCCTTGCCAGCTTGTTATAGTCATATTCATGTTTTTGAGGTAGGAGATAGTGAAGAATTTAGAAAACTGTTATTAGCAAAGTTTTCAGTGACCCACATTCATCTATTTAATTTAAAAACAATTGAGTTTGGGTTATTTTATTTTAGGTACTTATATACTACATGTTGCCATTATGTAGTTACTTAATCATAGTAACTGTAATTGTTCGAAATTCCTTTTACCCCATTTTTACATAAACATTTATGAAATCGGAAGTAATCATGAAATACTGTTTTATAGCTTTTTGATTTTTATTTTTCCACCATTTTACACAAACATAACACAACTTAGAATTTGAAAGAAATAATGAAAGTATCATTTTAACTACATTCAGTAGTTGATCTACTTTGGTTAAGCAAGTTCCAAGCAGAAGAATTAAAAGAAATGTTTAAAGGGCAAGGGTCTGATTGTTTGTACTTTGTAGTACTGATAATAAATCAAATGGTATGTCTAATTTCTTTGTAGCTTTGCTGGTGGAACATGGGATTGGGAATATTTAGGATTTGCATCACCTGAGGTAATTGTTTTGCGGAAGTTTTGTTGTTTTTTTGTTTTTGTTTTTTCTTTGTATTTTTCCTTAGTGCACTCCTGCTTGCATTTGCACCCTCATTTATTCTAAATCTTATTGAGATTGTCGGCAATGTTTCTCTTTCCTCTTATAAAAATTCCTCAGCAGAGCCTATATTTAGCTATTTGTGGTATTGAATTTTCACTATTAAATACATTCCACTATTATTAAATACTGTGTACTCAGAATTAAGGCAAGTTTATAGCATGTATTTTTTAAGAATATCTTCAAATTGGTTAATAGAGATACAAATTTTATTTATTAGAAGTATATTTCTGGTAATAATATTGTCCCAATCTGAATCTATTGAAAACCTAAATAGACAGCCTGTTTTTCTAAAGTACTGGAGCAACCTTAGGCAATTGTCTATCAATTGTTAAGGTGGACACTTGACATTAATAATGTTTATGCAGAAAGAATTGCTTTGCTTAGTTGCTTTTTGCCTCTCATTTAAGATTTTCACACTCTTGCTTCTTTTTTTGTTATTATTGATAACCATTTCAAGATATAGAAGGTCTAACATACTACCACTGCAAATAGCAGTTGCTGCAAGTAAAAATAAGACAGTGAAAATCTTAATCACATTGCTATTTCCTGAGATTTAAATTGCCACTGTCACTGCAGAGTCTGATTTTAAATGGTTTTAGAAATTATCTCTACTTCTGGCTCTCCTTCCTTGCTCTTTATAAAACATTATACCATCTAGTGCTTTTATTATGATAATCTTTTAGCTTAATTCTTGGAGAGGTATGGGGCAGACAGTGAAACTTTTGTTTATCACTTATAACCCATTTATTAGCAACTGAAAGTGAAATTGACTTGTCCAGAAATGACTGTGGCTTATTTAAATCAGATATTTTCTCTTTTCAGCTTCTGAGGATACTTGCAATCACCTTTTGTATTAATAGATTTTATCCAATAAAATACTAACTTGGAAAATTAATTTGTACTTAGACTTCTGATGTGAAAATTTTATGTTCACTTAAATTGCAAAAAAAATCACACATTAAAGTTTTATTGTAAAAAAAATTAGGGACATTTTCTTCACCTGAATCTATGCTTATTAAGTCCTTGTTATAATTACAACTTTGGGGATATTGTGGAAAGTTTCCTCCTGAAAGGAAAAATAAACTTCAATTATCAAAAGCAAAGTACTAAAACTCAGTATTTTAAACTAAAAACTCAGTCTAGCAAAAGTAAAACTTATACCAATATATTCATAATCATATATGCATCATCTTGCAACTTTGGGCTCTGATAGTAACTTTCAGAACCCCGAAATATTGCCCTTGAATATTAAGCACATGTTAATAAGACTGACAGATTCATTTTGTTAAAAATAATAGGAAAACTTGTTGATGCACACATGAATATTATTGAGCTCTTGTTCTCCAGAGATTGAGATTTCTGAAGTAATAAATAATATTCCCTAATTTTTTTTTTTTTTTCGGCGAGAGGGTTCACCAGAGACAGAGTGGGGAGCAGAACAGGCAGATCAGAAGTACACTGCTGAGGGGAGCAGCGGGCGAGGCAGGAGAGGTCTGCCCCACCATGTGGGATTCTCCCTGGCCAGGCGTCCTCGAACTCGCGTCGCCGCTGCCAACAGCACCACAGCGCAGCGCTCAACGGCTGCGCCACCAGGGAGGCCTACCCTAAAATTTATTTTTACGAGTAAAATAAATTTTACAAGACTTACATAACACCCAAGTTTTTGTTTAAAACTTCATGCAAATCTAAAGAATTACCACACAGTGTGAAACTTTAAAATTCTTCATGTTTGTGACTCTCAAGTAACTGTCCATGTTACATCTTTAAAAGGTAGCTGTTGGCCTTCGTATAGACTGAAAAAGAAATATTGCCAAACTCCAATAGACATCTAGGTTGGATTTGTATTTATCTCAGTAAATTCCTTCTTACTCTTTAAATTGATTGAGTCAAATAAGTAACAATCTTAAGTATTTATTTTTGGACCACTTTAATGGCAGTGGAACCCAGAGGAAAATAAGAATAATCTAAAAGTCTGAGGGATACCTGAATTCAAGATGTAGCTCTGAAACTTATTAGACGTTTGATTATCTTCTTCCGTAGTTTCTCATCTATAAAATGTAGTTGGTGGCATCTACTCGTGGAAGTTCTAAGAGTATTAAATCATCTCTTTTAGTCTTTGATTTAAATAATCTCTTTTAGTCCTTGATAAAATTGGTGCTCAATAATGGTGAATGTTGTTATTGAAAACAAACCAGAAAAGGCTCATGGCAGCTTTTTTCCCTACTAAGTCCTAAAACTTCTAAATCTTCTCCTTAGCCTTAACTGTCAAACCTGACTTTAGCCTGCTTATTTGAAGTTCTTAGGAGTCCTTGGAAATTTTCAGATACTTTCATTTTTAAAAGTCTGTTGCATTGTGAGAAAGCCATTTAAATATTCTATCAAAATAATTATAACTAGTGTCTTTTACAGTTATTTTTAAACTATTCAGTTTTCTTAAATTAGATATATGTGTATCCTGTGGGCAGTAATAGTTTATTTAATACAGAATAACTTTATGCCATCATCAAGTACTCAGAATAAATCAATAAGTATAAATCTTGAATAGAGATAAAAATTTTTATATTTTTTATACCATTTCGTCTAAGAAATGTGGTAGTCTTCAGTAATCCAATGAGCCAGGATAATACATAATAGTCATCCAGTTTTGGATCATGGGCTCTCAGAAAAAGAGGAAATGTTATCAGCAAGACATTTAAAAAATCAAAATTATATCTCTAGGCAGGTCTTTTATTTATTGGTGTCTAACCTGGTGAAATGTCACCCACCTCTTATGAGTCCAGCTGCTTACATAGATAGAAGAGTTGAAATCAATTTAATCAGAGTGGTATGATGTGAATGTTTTACTTGTGATGTAAAATTTGTTTATTCCAATACTTTCATAGTGTAAACATTTTGAATATTCTAGAGTGACCTGGATAATTAAACACTTGTGTATCTTAGGATTTATCATTAAAGAATTTTACAGTGACTCTCAAAATTTGCTTTTGTATGCTGGTCATACACACTGGACTCTCTTCTAGTCTCTCTTTCACTAAAATCTAGAAAAGTACTTTTTTTTCCAGGGAGTATCAGGTAATACCAGAGTCTGTCTCTGGTAATAGCAAAACCACTTTAAACTGTTATCGACTCTGGGATAACTGCAAAATGTAAAATAGATTCTGGGACATCTGCAAAATGTGTTCTTCCTACATACTAAAGAAAAAGTACTTCTTCCTGCCTATGTTGTAGATAATCCTACATATCAACTAATAAAGGAAGGAAGCCAAGTACATCTCTTTTTAAAGATAATGTCACATTTTTCTTTTAATCCTTTGACTTGTGAGTATAGTATGTAGTAACACCAGAGAATACAGAATCTAGCAGTCTGGCAAGTATTTAGCAGTTTGTACTTTTCCTTTTCTTTCCTCTGTCTTCCTTTCTGTTATATATGTTACTTTTAAAAAACCAGATGTCCAAGAAAAGCCCTATCACTATGCTACTAGTTGTAATATTAAATAACAAGACCCAGGCATATAAAATAAGACTCAGTTAAGATCTAGCATTGGAGTTTGCAAGTATTCCCAATTTATCCAGGCAATTATAATGACTTTAAATTTCTTCTTTATCCATTTTACATTTTCCATTTTCTTGGCATGACAAAACCTGAAGTTTCTTTTTCTAAAGCCAAGTGATTTTATAATATTTATATAAAATCACACATTTTTTTCCTGGAAAAAAAGTATGTAGTTTATTGGCATTTAAAAATTGCATGCTCCTTCTGTATTTTATAACCTTTGGTTTATGCAGGAATATGCTGAATTTCAGTATCGAAGGAGGCACAGGCAACAACGCCGTCGAGGAGACATGCACAGTTTGCTCAGTAATCCTCCAGACCCTGATGAACCAAGTGAAAGCACTTTAGGTAAGCACTTGAGTTGGGTAACTTTTCTTCTCTTAGTTCTCTTGAATTTGTTCTTAACACTGGTTAATCTAAATGTTTTTGAAAGAATTTGTAAGTTAGATAACCAGTCAGAGGCTTCAAATGTCACAATATATGGCAAACCAGAGAGGAGAAGAACACAGGCTGTGCAGTCAGACCTGGGTTCATGAACCCATCTCTGCTAAGTATCAGCATGAAACTTTACTCAAGTCACTTACCTTTCCAAAATTCAGTCTCCTCATTTTAAAGACGCAATAATGATAGCGCCACTTTGTGTCATCGTAGTGAGCATTGAATGAGATAATGCATGTAAAACACTTAAATACTACAGGACCTAGTAAGTTCTCAATGAATTGTAGTTAATGATTACCCTGTTATTGTGTGCATGGAAAATTTTTCTCCTACCCTCAGTTCTCCTATAAACATTCTTTAAAAACGATCATTTCTGGTATTAGAGGTAAATTTCTTAATCATCAATCTTTAAATGTTAATTATTCATTGAAAATCTTCAAATTACAGTGTCAACAGATCATCTTTAATAAATGTGAACAACAGGCCAAAGAATTCCTCTTCAATTTATTATAATTTCCAAACTCTTAGGTTTAAGAACTCTGAAAGCTAAAACATTGTTGTTATTCCTTAATTTAAAAAAAAGAGGAATGGATGGTAGCACTTTCACTTATAAATAGTATAAGCAGAAACATAAAACACTTGGACATTAATAAGGAAGTGAAGGTTCAAGAGCAGGAGGAGTGGGAAGGAGAAAAGGACAAGGGGAAGTGAAGGATAGAGGTGGTGAAACAAAATAAAATAAAAGCTACAGTTTAAATAAAGTAAAAGTTAAAGGATTACAAGTGCCCAAAAAAAAGTTCTCCATTAACTGGAATATGAATTCATGCATCTTGCTGTTATCATATACTAAACTCAGTAGAAGTAACTATTTTCCTTTATTATTAGAGATTGCTTATTCCTTACTCTGCCTATTTACATATGAAGGGATTTCCATAAGTCAAGTTACTTTCTTAGCATCTCTCCCTTTCTCAAATTGACAAACACTTGCTGATTCTCTCTTTAAAAATTTTTAAGTAATAACATTAGATATATAATGTTGCTTATGGTGAAACAAGTATGGATGATAAATCTTTGAAAAGTTAAAGTAAGTGTATGAACATTGGTTTTCACTAATACTGAAAGAAAAATCACCAATTTAAATAAAAAGATGTTGGAAATCTCATATGTCCAAATTGTCTCTGTTACCACTTGCTTTGAAACAGATATTCCAGATGGTAGCAGCAGCCGCAGACCTGGCACCTCTGTGGTAAGTTCTGCATCTATGAGCGTGCTGCACAGCTCTTCCCTGCGCGACTTCACCCCTGCCAGTCGCTCTGAGAACCAGGACTCTCTTCAGGTAGCCTTCCTGGGCAACCTCATTGCCCTGCTTTTCTTTCACTGTTTTGCTTAGTTTCCTATTTTCAATTTTATTTTCCTTTTTTTTCCTTCTGTTCTAAAATCTTTGTTTAAGAGATGTCTTACAGGGAACAATTTTTCTATTTAAAATTTCGCTTAAGCATGGGGAAGGAGAAAATTGAGAAAAGGCTTGAGTGGATAACAATCTATAAATTGGTTATCTTTTCAGTAAAAGAGCACTGGTAAACTTTACCGGGTTAAATAATTTTCTTTTAGATTTTTAAAGTGATTTATTTTCTCTTACTTCAGGCTCTCAGTTCCTTGGATGAGGATGATCCCAATATACTTCTTGCAATACAGTTATCACTGCAAGAGTCTGGGCTGGCTATGGATGATGAAAATAGAGACTTCTTCAGCAATGAAGCATCCTTAGGAGCAATTGGCACATCTTTACCTTCCAGACTAGACTCAGTGCCCAGGAACACAGATAGCCCTCGGGCTGCATTGAGCAGCTCTGAGCTATTGGAACTTGGTGACAGCCTCATGAGACTAGGAGCAGAAAATGACCCATTTTCAACTGATACACTGAGTTCACACCCGCTCAGTGATGCAAGAAGTGAGTTCTTTCCCTCTTCAAGTGACCCTGACTCAGCTGACCAGGACACCAACATCAGTGACAATCTTCTTGGCAATATCATGGCTTGGTTTCATGACATGAATCCTCAGAGCATCGCCCTTATTCCTCCAGCACCTACAGAAATCACTGCAGATTCCCAGCTCCCCTGTGTCAAAGATGGGTCAGAAAGTGTGAGGGATGTAGAACTGGTACCCCCAGAAGAAGATTCAATGTTTGAAGATGCTATTGTCAGTGAAGGTAGAGGAACCCAAATAGAAGAGGAAAATCCTTTGGAAGAGAATATTCTGACTGGGGGAGCAGCATCTCAAGCTGGTGACAATAGTAATGAGGCAGCTTACAAGGGAGATAGTTCAGATGTTTCAAGTCAACCACCTCAAACCTCAAGTGACTGGCTTGAACAGGTTCATTTAGTGTGATCTGCACACCTCTGGGCTCTAAATGAATCACAGGTACAGATGGTATGCTAGTGGAGTATGCATTATAGAGACTCAGTCTACTTAATTCCAACTCAATTATAAACCACTGATGTTAGGATTGAATATGAAGGAGTTCCCTTGATTGGTAGTTTCATTTTTTAATTTTAATTTTACTGGGAATTTCTTTTGTATTTAATTGGATAGCTTTTCCTCTTTTTGCTGACAAAAACAAAAATGGGAGAGAGAGAAGCAAATGGAATAAATAGGTTAGATTTCACGTTCTACAAAACTGCAGTCCTCTGTTTATCCTAAGGTCTGTGATACTTAAATTAGACAGTTGAATTAAAGGCTTACTCCCTAATCCTTGGGTGGCTTTTCCTTTAAAAAACAAAAAAGTTTTCTTCATTTTAGAAGTATTTTGGGTAATCTAATGACGTTTCCTCAATCTTTTTGTGCTCTTCCATAACTTTGGTCCTTTTTGTCTGAGCTTTGTGAATTGAGGTATCAAGGCTTCTCTTTCATAGCTACATCTACCACAGTGTAATTAGTTTTAATTTTCATATGAATCAAAGATTTCTCTTCATGTCTATTTACAGTCCACTTGTGCCAAACTCTGACTTGTGCGCTAAGAAGGCGTTTAGGTGTGCGGTGTCCTAGAAGGCTCCAGAGAAGTTTCAGCGTTCTTGGGAGTAAAAGGTGCCACTTGGTAACAGATATTCCAGAATTTAATGGGCTTTTGTTGCCATGGAGACTGCATTTAAATAAATGTAGCCTGTAGCTTAAGTTAACTAAACCTAATGCTGCTGTTAAAAACAGTTTATTTTAATATTAAAATACAGTTGATTAGCAACAGCGGTGCTGTATTTTAAGAGACACTTTATTGGAAGTGCAATCATAGTTCTTTGTTTTCACAATTTTACAGTGCATTCTAATTACTAATGGGTGCAATTACTTTTAATGGTAAGTGTTTTATAAAATAGAAAAAAGTGGAGTTTTCATGAGTTATAGTAAATCCCACAATTATTAAAAATTCAATAAAACATCCTGCGCAACATGTTACCGTGCCTTTGCCTAACCTAAATGGATAGTTGCCAGTTTAATAAGTGAGTAATTCAAATATCAATGTCTCTTCTGAAGTAACTATGCTATGACTTGCAAAGACCTCCATAAAACCACCCATGGCCTTGCCTTTACAGTAAATATAACAACTAAATGTTCAATCAGTCTGCCTAAATAGCAAATGCTGACATGTGTTTGTTCTATTGCACAATACTCATTTGCTATGTGATTACTGTTTAGTGTTGAAAAAAATCAACTTCCTAGTTATCAGTGTCTTACTGTGAAGAAAATACTGGTCTTAGTTGTAATTAAGATACAGTGGTACAGTGTGTAATTAAAACTAAATTGTTGGAATGGCTGTTCTACTTACATATTATCAAAACTAGCATAACATAAGCAAAATAGATATGCAACACTCCATTTAATGTTTTGCCAGATTCTTACCAGAAATTCTCAGATACCAAAATTTCACTACTGAGTTTGTACAGGCAAGTCCTGGGCTGGATAAAGGTTATATTAATATTGCTATCCAGGTGAGCTGTGATTACAGTTTTTTATTACTTTTTTTTTTTTCAAATCCTGCTTTTGAAAAATTCTTGTACTTCAAATTCATATGGCTAGGACATTACATTAGAGTCTTTAATAGTCCCAAAGTCCCTCTAGGATAAACTATGTGAGAATTGCTCCTATACTATGGATAGCAAAGGTCCATATTAGTTTTTGTTTCCCCAATTATCAGAAACATAGATATCAATCCCTATTAACATTAATTGGGGAAAATATTAACTTTATCTGCAGTGTATTACTGTATATTAAACTGAAATGGTCCAGTAAAGGATTTTTTTACAAATTTATTTTGGATTAGAACTATCAACACCAATCAGTTTTTAGACCCAGTTGTAATTTTTCAATAGAAGAGTCTTTGTATCACATTGAGGCGTCTTGCAAAGCTGCAATAAGGTGAGAGAGAGCGCTGTGTGGAGACTGTACGTGGTGGGTTCTGGTTCCTTGCACCTTGTGCAGTACCCTTTGTTTCTGTGTTGTTCTTTCCTGAGCATGAAAAATGATCATTATCCAATTTGTATTTCCTTGGTACATATTTTAAAAACAACACAGTCATTGACTTTACAATTCAGAAATAAAGTTTGGCAAAGCCTATTTTGTAAACAAGTTAATTTTATAATGTAAAAAAAAATTACTCTAACCTTGACTTGTTATTTGCACTTTCATAGTCTATACTTGATACATTCCCACTTTATATACAGTAGGATTCTGCAACATGTAGATGTTTGGCCAAATGAATGCTGTTAATAATATGTAAAATTCTTTGATTAAACATTTATTACTTAAACTACTTCACTTTGTCTCATTACATTATAGACTTTGTTTTAACAAGTCAGGAAGTTGATTTTCTTCAAATTAAATTCCCTCCAATATGATGGGATGAATTTGGTCCTTAGATGTAATTGATTAGTTCCTAGTATTTTTTTACACTAGCCCACTTACTAAACATTTTCTGCCATAAAGTTAAACCCCCACAACACTGTATGATCATGTGTTAAACTATTGTGACTTCAGTGCTCATTTTCTTTTCACCATTGTAGCTTTCAGGAGAAAATTGTTAGGATTTTTCTTTAAAATCTCTAACAGAAACATAGAAAAAGAGTTTTAAGATACTTGGTGAAATTGCTTAGGACGTTTTTTGTTTTTTGTTTTAATGCCTGCTTCCCCATTATTTTATTATTTCCTTTCTAAGTGGCATCTGAACTTCATTGTACATACATAAGTTCCAGGCTACCAGCTTCATGGGGTCTGCCAGTGACAACCACTTAAAGTCTTATTATTATTGCCTTCCATTTTATGGATCTGTAGCTTAAATACATCAGTGTCCACATGCTGATATTATTCTTTAAATGTGGTTTAAAGAACCATGGATATAATGAAAACGCTAGTGTTAGGAGGGGCAGGAGCAAAAGGGAGAAGAGGGTAAGGGATGTTGGTAGAGAAAAAAGATTCATTAAAAACCGTAAGGAATACAAAAGATAAAAATTAATTAATGATAACAGGATAAATTCCTAATATTATAAGAAGCAGATATTTTTAAATCAGTGCTAAATTATGTTTAAAATATGAACAGTAAGTATATGAGAGAGTAGTCAAAATACAATATAGAAAAGGATAATTGTCATACCAGACAGTCCAGTTCTCTTGAGCTGCTAATGTATCTATCCATCTTGCTGTGTGTGCCAAAACCTGACATCAGTTTTGCCAGGGCCATATCTCAGGATTTATGTTGCTAGTAACGTGGACAAAGAGCAACTTTGCCATAAACACACTCAGTGTTCCCCAGCTGAATCACAAATCCTCTGCATGCTTGCCATCATCTATCCACTGCCCCTGTGGAACAAGGTGACCTAACACAAATGCATCAACGCTTATTCTGTGTATTGTACCAGGAGTGATGAAGTCCTTTGCCTCTGACCCACACGTCTTAGGTTTTCTGTCAGCATCCGCAAAACTATAACAGGCTAACTTACTGGTTTGTAAGTAGGGTAAAATCAAATGTCTGACCTGACAGTTTCAACAACAAGAGCGGAACGCTTACAGAGACATGATTTTCTGGAAGCTAAATAACTTGAGAATAAAAGATACCCTGGAATCTACCTGGTAGTGAATGCTCTTATCCGAGTAATAGACAAGGAGTAGGAGAGTAAAGGTTTCCACTGTCCTGTCTCCTACTGTAGAGAAGTTGAACTACTAATGTTTAGAGATAGGAGGTAGAATTACTACCAGCTGTCCAAATGAAGCCTTGGTTGTTGCACGCCGGCTAAGGAAGGAATATTTTCATTTAAGGGGTCAACAATTCCTGTGAATCCTGTCTGAAAAGCTGTGTGACTGCAATATGCTAGATCAAGGAATCCCCAAAGTAAATATCAGCAATATGACCCTTGCTTTTGATTGAGAGCTTTCAGTGCACCAAAAATATTAGAAATTCATTTGGTTGGACTATAAGCAGTCACAGCACTGATCAAATGCAAAAGAGAATGCAAAGTCTTGCCTAAAAATACAGAACAGGTCATTGTTATTACCAGATTCCAGACTTAGCCAGCAATGAGAACAAGATACTGGGTGTAGGAGTGACAGAAGACCCTAAAGACCACAGGGCAAAATGCAGCCATGTGCTTGGAGAAAAAAGAAGCTCCTAAGACCTAGTTTCCTGAATCCTATCACACCACAGGAGAGGTAGCTCTGCTAGTACTCCGGCATTGACTCTGGCTTTAAAAAAAAAAAAAAGGCCAGTTTTGCCCCCGGCTTTGTAGTTCCTGACTTACATATATTTTAGATTCCTCAGTTGGGAACAAGGTATTCAGTAGCAGAAAAGGGAGGCTTGTCTTGCAGGTGGCCCATAGTATTTGTCTGAGTATCTACTGTAATTGATAGGTTATATGCCTCTACATCCATGTCTCATAATCTGTCAATAGGTGTTCTCCATTCAGGGACTACCTTATGAAGAGAGATGATGATGGGGATGTAAATTTCTCCCCAGCCTTCCTCCCTATCCCCTTCCCAGTGGCCCAACAATAACAAACAAGAATCCCAGAGGAAGAAAGTGAAATCACTCCTCAAAGACTTAATGGTAGCAGAGTACTCAAGCCATTTCCCTGCTCAACTTTGCCACCTACCTGACACAAACACCAAGTACATTCATTTTGGAGAAAGCCAACTATTAAACTGTAACTATTGCAACCAAATGCCTGACTCCTGGAGGCCTTGTGACTCAAAGGTATGAAATCTTCCCCTTGGGGTGAATCAGCTGAAATTGATGGATGAATATGGGCCCAAAAGCCTCACAAGTCAAATAGAAATGGTAAATATAATTAAGAGTCTAGCTAACCTGGCCATAGCAGTAAATATCTCAATTTTATATGAAAAATTGGTAGCTACCCCACTGGAGGCTACTTTTTGCCCAGTTCACTCTCTGAGCAATCACTGGCCTAGTGGAGGTCTTAGTTCACAGAAGTCCTGGGCTTAGAGATAAGAGCAATTTCTTGGCACCAATTTCTACCAAATCCCAGCAAGGTTTTCTTGTAGCAGTGGATAAGCGTTTTTAAATATATATGGAAAAGCAAAGGAACTTAGTTAACCTAGCTAAAGCAATTTCGAAAAAGAAAAAATGGGAATTTCAAGACCTCAGTTACCAAGGCTGTGTGATAGTGGTAGAGGAGACAGGCATATATAGATGGATAGAATAGAACATCAAAACTAACCCCACACAAATATCAAATAATTTTAACAAAGGTGCAAAAGCAATACAATGGAGGAAGACAGTCTGCAATAGGTGGTGTTGGAACAGTTGGTTATAAGGCAAAACAGTTTCTGCTCATACCTCACACTTCAATTGAAATTTAACTTTAAATCATAGACATATAGTAAAAGATCTAAACTTTTAGGAAAAATAGTAGTCCTCATAATCTAGGTTAAGTGAAGTATTCTTACAAACTTGATAACATAGAAGAAAAATTTGATAAATTGGACATCAGAGTTTAAAACTGCAAAAATAAAACTTTGTGAAGAAAATAAAATGAAAAGCTACTGGGAGGAAATATTTGTGAACAAATTCTAAAAATTAAAATGCAGCAACCCAATGTACAATGGGAAAAAGAATGGGGGAAAGATGCAGTTCATTGAAGAATGTGACTAAGTGTGACTAAGCACATGAAGAGATGCTCAACACTATCCATCAGGGAAAATGCAACTTAAAAATCAAAATAATATGCACTATCTGAATGGCTTAAAATAGTGTCCACACCATATGCTGGCAAGGATGCAGAGAAATTGGATCACTATTGATACCTTGCTGGTAGGGATGGTAAAGTGGTAGCACTCTGAAACACAGGTAGTTTCTTTAAAAACTATCCATGACCCAGCACTTGCACTCTTGGATATTTGTCTTGGAGAAGTGAAAACGTCTACTTAAAAGCCCATAAAATTGTTCCTAGCAGCTTTATTAACAGCCAAAAACTTTTATCCACCAAACTGTCCTGTAAATGGTGAATGATTAACTGGTATATCTATGCAAGGGAATCCTACACTCAGAATAAGAGCAAACAATTGGCACCTTTCAACAACTTGATGTCAAGGGCATTACGCTAAATTTAAAAAGCCAATCTCAAAACCTTCTATATGTTTCCGTTTATAAAGCACTTTTGGGGAAAATAATAGCGATGGAAACAAATTAGTGATTCCCAGAACTTAGGGATGGTGGGAGGCAGTGTGTGTGTGTGTGTGTGTGTGTGTGTGTGTGTATAAAAGGGTAGCACAAAGGACAGTTTGCGGTGATGGAGTAGTCTGTCTTGCTTGCAGTGGTGGCTATATAAATCTGCACATGATAAAATCACAGTCGTACATAAATATTATATACAAATGTCAGTTCCCTGGTTTTTATATTGTGCATTATGTAAGGAATAACCAATGGAGGAACTGGAGAAAGTGTACACAAGGTCTGTCTGTGTTATCTTTGCATTTCCTGAGAATCTATATTTATTCCAAATAAAAAGTTTAAAAAAAAAAAGGCCACATTTGGCATGTCGGCTGTGTTTGCTAGCCCTCCTTTAGCTCAATAATCAAATCAAATGTTATCTTAATACATTATAAGCAGTCAATATTGCTATGACTTGGGAACCATTGGAGAGATTTTCAGTATTTGATTCATTTGTTTTGAGGACTTTAAGCAAAATTACTGAAATTGCCAGCATTTGGGTTTTTTTTAATGTTTACTATTTTATTGAGATAAACTGTATTGTTCATTTTTTATTGATCCTATTCCCTAATAAGTCCTGGAATTTGCTGAGTCAAATGTCTCTGCCATCTTTCAAGTTGTCCTAGGACTCAAAAAGCAATCACTTTTACAAAGGGGATTTCCTGATAACAGATTAACCTAGTTACCCCCACGTAAGTTCAAGATGCCCAATATGGGGGAGAACTTTGCTGGAGAAAGGAAACAGAAGAATCTGTAGAATTCAGGTTATACTCCTTATATTGCCCAAGGGGGCTGGGGAAGTTGGGAGTTTCATAAAACAAAGAAACAGACAAAACTCTACCAATAAAAACACTCCTAGAAATCTGACTACAGAATTGAGGCCACCAGGGACAGGAAAAGGGTGTGGGGAGGAAAGTGGGGTGAGAGCCCAGTGAGTGCCTTAGTAGTGGGAGTGATGTGGTAATGTGCATTTGAAAAGGTGTGAACCTCTTCCTCTCTCTAATTAGATTACTCCATCACCACAAACTGTCCCTTGTGCTACCCTTTTATAGTCAGACACACACACATACACACACACACAGACCCCTACCATACCTAAATTCTGGGAACCACTAAGTTGTTTCCATCTCTATTTAAAATATAAGTTTTGACTCCTGGTCTTTGTTCATTTTTCTTAACTTCGTCTCAGAAAAGGCTGCCACACTTGAATATCCCAGTCCTCTTTCCAATTAGGGGAATAGGTTCATGCCTTTTCAAGTGTATTCAAATTCCTTATCTTAATACTAATCTAAAGTTCCCTGTTATCCCTAGGCACCTCTCAGGCTGCATCTTTCCAATTGGTTGTACTTATTTAAGGACAAGTACATGCTGTGCAAGGGCTCAATGTGCAATAATTTTAAAGACATCACCCCCATCAAGCATTTTAGAATTGCACCTTGAAGTTTCAGTTCACTCAAAATTTGCCTGTACTAACTAACTAGTTTCCTTTAGGAGAACCAAGAAAATGACAGAAACATTCTGAAGCAATTGCTAGGTTAGAAAAGAATTGTGGAAAAGCAGTAACTAAATGTCTGGTCCCAGAAGAAAGCAGAGATAAGAGCTGCAAATTGTTACCCTGAGTCAGGATTCACTTCCATTCTACGTTAAGACTACCTTATGATTAACTTCAGATCTCTTGAAAACCGAGACTAACCTCACTGGAAGGAATCAAACTTCCCTCCCCTATAAGCTTTCTATTCCAACAGCCTTGATTTTTCAATCTGATTGTTTTTATTTTATTCTGTCTAATTTGCATGGCCAAACCATCAAAAACCAAGTCTAAATCTGGCCAATCACTCCATTTCAGATTGATGATAAAAAATTACTCTGTCATGACCCCAAGTCACCACAAATTTATAATTCTCTGTTGTTTGAAAGTTCCCCAAATTGGAACTTTTGCTCTTGATTGTAGCAATTATGAGAAGCTGATTCACCTATTCACTTCCTCTAAGTTTTGACAAAGGAGGAAGGAATGCTCTAGTACTCTTATGACTGACTCAGGCATCCAGATGAAACCTCCATCTGCATTCCCTACACCCTAATTTCCCCAGCAGAGGCTCTGTAGACTCTGCTTCCTCTCTGCTCCTTTTCCTTAACTTCATCTCAAAAGAGGCTGCCACACTTGAATATTCCAGTCCTTCTCCCCAGTTTTGGAAGAAAATGGCTCTTGGCTTACCCAAGGCTATCCTGCCTCTTATCCTACCTCTTATCCCTACTCACTTTGATTTTTCCCAATTTACCTTCATTTTTCTTCTTCCTTTAAACATGCCCATGTTTTCCCTTATCCTGGAAATTGGGAGGAGGGAAGGCGGATACTCCCTGCTGGTTCTCTTCTTCTGGAACTGAAACAACCAGACATCTTTTGGGATTAGCCTCTCCTCCCACAAAACCAGTCCTGCCTCCATGAAGTCTGGACTCCCCATTTCCTGCCCTTTCATCTCAATGATCAGGTCACTGTCAAACCCACTGTGCTGGCTCTTAGTTTTATTTTCCTCAAAACATCATAAAATATATTCTCAAGGGCCTGGGACATTATAACCCTAAGTGAGTTATAGCTACTCTTCACCAATACCTTCCTGAAGGCCTTTGCTGCCTCCATAATGTTTTCTCTTTATATTTTATTGACCACAGCCTTTTCTCCTTCCATTTCCTAATTATGTACATCTCTAGAATTCAGTCATTGGGCTCTCTTTTTTTCCCCTCATCCCTAACAATTTCATCTGAACTCATATCCTAATTCTCATTTAACTGTGATGATCCCAATTCTTTAGTTCTAGCTCTGAGTTCCAGCTCCCCAAACTGCCAAGTTGATACTTTCTTTTTCCACATAATTCAAAATACCTAAGCCTATGTCTATCATGTTACCTTATTGCTCCCCAAGTCGTTTTCTCCTTCAGAGATTTAGTAAATCACAATTACCCACAAAAAACTATGGATCCTTCTAAATTTCCCTGCCTTGAAGATCCATCCAGACATCAACTCCTGTAAATACCTTTTGTCCATGATCTTGATCATGTGTGATTGATTGTGCCGTATTTATCATCCTAGTTCTGTCTTTCAGTGCCTTAAGTGTGTTGTTGCATTATTCCTTATAGGACCTTTCTCTTTCTAATCTCACTTATCCATCCTAATTCACCCACCATGACCAAATTTTCCTAATGCAGTGCCTTCACCATGATACAGCAACCAAAACCTTTTGTACACCTACAAGCCTGAAAGTTAAGGTCCTTCATTGACACAACCACACCCCCCCCCCCGCCACACACACACACACACATAATTTTTTCTCCATAGCACCTTTCCCTGGTCTACCTGAAGGACACCAGGAGTGGACCTGCTTTGTGCCATTGTTCATTCTGCAGGCACGACATATTTTTCCTACTGGGAGAAGAACCAACACTTAATTCTGACCAACACTTAATTCAAAACAGGTAAGGATGTAGATGTAGGTCCATTTTGGTGGAATTGAAAGTGTGAGCTTTTACATCTCTGTGAAAATCTTTCTCATCAAGCATCTCACCCCAGCAAGATGTGAGACTCAAGAAGTGATACAAAGATCTGCCATTCTAAGACCTTCAGGAATTAAATAAAACTTACTTTATAAGATATGTATAAAATAAAATCAGTGCAAAATGTTGTGGGAATTCTTATTAAGGGGATATGGATTTCAGTTTTGCAAGCTGAAAGAAAGGATTGCTCGGTAATGTACTTAACACTACATAGCTATATACTTACAGGGGTTAAGATGGTCAATTTTTTATTATTGTTAAATCTTACGAAACTTCAGTGGAAGCAAATTGTACCAATCAGAGGATGGTCTCCGAGGTAAACCCAGAATATAGGTAAGATGGTGACAATAGCACCTGAGTCCTTCCTATACAGCAATTCCACTAATCTTCTCTAAGCCCTGCCAGGCAGATACTATTATTCTCTCTAGCCTAACTCCGGAGCCCAAGCAAAAACAGAATACCTGGGTTTATTGTATTCTTTAAGAAATAATCAGATGCCAAAATTTCCCACAGAATATCTAAATCAAGAGGGAAAAAAAGGAAATAGAGTTTTCTATAATCAATTTTATTCATATAGAGAGATGTTGTTTACAGCTTTATATAGTATCTGGAAAACAATAAAGTAATGGGCATCTTATAAATGTTTGCAAATATGTAATTATGTACTCATCTTTTGAATTTATAAAGATCAGAATTGTCCCCTAGAATATATTGCAATATTACAATGAAACTAAAACTATAATAGCTACAGCTACCATCTACTAACTAAAGGTTTGGTTTCATTTGACAAAATAACTATTCTAAAATATTTTTTCAATAAAAGGGCTTATAAAATGGTAACTTCTGCATGCCTGGACCTGATATTTCACAGGCCTCCATCCCTCCCTCTCTTCAACATGAGCCAGTCTTGGCCATGTAATTACCGTACTAGTCCAGTCAGTTGCAAAATAAAAAGGAAAAGGTTGATTATGTCCAAGTAGATGTTCAGGGCAGCGAAAATATACTCTTCAGGGCTCAGGTCAGAATGATGGTGGCGCCCTCCCACCATGAGCTGTACATCCATCACCAAGTACTTAAAGAAAAGAAAGAAGGATTAGCTACTTAAATGGTACATTTTTATCAAATAAGTGTCCTATATTATCCAGAAAAAATATTTTAGTATCAATAAATAGATTGCAGAAAGTCAGTTTGTAAGTGTCTATGTGATTCTTACAGCCTCGACGGTTCACTGTGTTCCTGAATTTGCGCATTATTAAAGCAAGTCCTTTGTCCTCCTGAAGCTGGTGGAACTAAGCCTGTGAGCCTTCCTTTGCTTTTTCCAAGTCCAGAAAGCTTTGTGCCTGTAGTCAATGATGTGGACAAGGTAGGTAGACTGAACAGAGAAACTACAAAAGGCCTTATATATGTGATTTTTCCTACATGTGCTTACTGAACAAAAATTTAAAGTAAGATGTGTCCCTAACATTTAATTCTTACACAGCATTACTTCTGAATTCTGGTGCTTTGGATGATAGCATTTTTTAAATCTTGATATTGGAGTAGCTTTATGATAATGTCAGTGTATCCAAAATAAAATGAGGAGAAGAGGAGATGTGTTATGGTTAAATAATCCTCAACATAAACATTTTAACTCAGCTGCAATAGGTAAAATTGTGAGCTCCTAAAATATCAAAACAAAAAATCAGAAAGCCAATACATCCTTGTGTTTGTTGCAAAGTGAGCAAATCTGGCAATGAGAGAGCAATAGGAAGAAAAGAAAACAAGCAGCTCCTCACTTCTTTATGGTTACATTATTGGGATTTTAATGAGCCTTTAAAATGACCCATTTTGGAACTATATCCATTTCAGGTGGAAAACCAACGCTACTGGATTTTAAAACTTACATTATCATGATGGTATTATGATAGTGTGGTATCGGTAAAGCACTAACAAATAGATCAATGGAACAGAATAGAACTGTTAACTGTTTTTTGAAGCCTTTCAGAATTTCTTTATACACACACACACACATACATACACACCTTTTTCCTTTTTTTTTTTTAACAAATGTAGTCAGACAAGATAGATTAGAAATAAACCCACATAAATATGTTCAATAGATCTTTAATAAAGAAGCAAGGGCAATGCAATGGAACACAGTCTTCTCAGCAAACAGTGCTGAAATAACTGGACATCCACATGCAAAAAATCAAGAGACAGACCTTACACTCTTCATAAACATCAACTCAAAATGGATTATAGACAAAACTCTAAAATGAGCTGAAGATATTACAGGATAAAATCTAGATGACATTGGTTATGATGATGAATTTTTAGATATGACATCCAAGAGATGATCCATAAAAGAAATAATGTATAAACTGAACCTCATTAAAATTAAAGGCAGAGTCTGCTCTGTGAAAGACAGTGACAAGAGAGTAAAAAGACAAGTCACAAACTGGAAGAAAATATTTGCAAAAGACCCATCTGATAGAGGAATGTTATCCTAAATATACCAAAAAAAAAAAAAAATCTTAAAATTCAACAAGAAGAAAACAATCTGATTTTTTAATCGGTCAAAGAACTTAACAGATACTATACCAAAGAAGACATACAGGTGACAAATAAGCATATGAAAAGATGCTCTACACCATATGTCAGGACATGCAAATTAAAATAACAGTATACAGGGCCTCCCTGGTGGCGCAGCAGTTAGGAGCTGCGCTGTGGAGCTGTCAGCAGTGACAACACGAGTTCGACGCCTGGCCGGGGAGATTCCCACATGGTGCGGCAGACCCCTCCTGCCTCGCCCTCTGCTCCCCTCAGCAGTGTATTCCCGTCGATCTGCCTGTTCTGCTCCCCATTCTGTTTCTGGTGAACCCTCTCGCCGCCCCATGCCTCTGGCCTGTACCCCAGCTTGTATGCATAAACAAATAAATCTTTAAAAAAATAATAAATAAAATAAAATAACAGTATACAAAGATATTACAGTATACCTACTAGGATGGCCCAAATCTGGAATACTGACAATACCAAATACTAGTAAGGATGTGGAGCAATAGAAAGGTTAATTTATTGCTAGTGGAAATCAAAGTGGTAAAACACTTTGGAAAACAACCTGTCATTTTCTTATAGAACTAAATATGACCAAGCAATCCTGTTCCTTGGTATTTACTCAATTGAGTTCAAAACTTATGTCCACACAAAAATTTGTACAAGACTGTTTTTAGGTGCTTTATTCATAATTGCCAAAACTTGGGAGCAAACAAGATGCCCTTCAGCAGTAACTGGATAAACAAATTGGTACATCCAGACAGTGGAATATTATTCAACATGGAGAAGAAATCAGCTATCAAGCCATGAAAAGGCATATAGGAATCTTAAGTGTACATCAAGTGAAGAAAGCCAATCTGAAAAGGCTACTGTATGATTACAACTTATAGGACATTCTGGAAAAGGCAAAATTTGGAAACTAAAAAGATCAGTAGTTGCCAGGAGTTGGGGTAAGGGAGGGGTCAATTGTCAGAACAGAGAGGACTTTTAGAGCAATGAAAATACTCAGTATGATATTATAATGGAACAGTCATTATATATTTAGCCAGTCATAGAATGTAAAATACCCACAGTGAACCCTAATGTAAACTATGCATTTGGGTGGTTATGATGGGTCAATGCCGGTTCATCAGCTGTAGCAGATGTATCACTTGGTGAGACCTAAAACTTTCCTACAAATTCTTGTCTTCATAAAAGAAGAAGAGGAGGAGAAAGAGAAAGAGGGAGCAGGAGGGGAAAAGGGAGAAGTAAGTTGTCTGGAGTGATTTTCAGTGAATTGATTCCACTTGCCTCCCAGCCTAGCATAAGGGCTTAGGGGCTTTTCAATGCATGTACCATAGTCTTAGTGAAAGAGATGGAGAAGGGAACTTACAAGTGAGAAGATCATAGTTCCAAGTCCAGCATAAACAAAGTGCAGCCACTGCAAAAAGGAACAAGTATATAATTGGAACAGGACTTGGAATAATGAAAGGCTTTAGTTAAGTCACTGAGTTAGATAAGGACCCAATATTAAGAAAGTTCAAATATGTGCATAAATTTTATCTTGATTGTGGTCAACAGTATCCAATACCATTCAGCAAGTAGAGGACAACTAGCTTTGTATGTGCCAAATAATATTCATCAAGTAAGTGCTAAACACCTCATGCATGGTAGGGCAAGTAGAATGGACTAGGTATGTTTCACTTTTTGCCCCATCCACATTGACTGTCTAGAGAATCTGCCTTACCCTCAGCTCTTGGAATAGGTAGGTAACTCAGAGGACATAGTGACCCTCACACATCCTAGCTAGAGCTGATTGATGAGAGGTAGAAAACACCCTCTTCAGTTGAAGTGAATATCTTGAGTGGCCAGGAGTCTCTTATATGTGAGAGGAGTCAAACAGAGATGCACCTGACCAGTTAGAAATCAATTCTCAGGATGAGGGATCCAGGCAGCAAAGCTGCTGTATCAGTAGCTAGTGCTGGAGCTGGTGCTGCACAAGCAGAGGTGCCCAATCAACTGAGCTCAGAAAAGAAAGGTGGGGTCCCCACTGTTGTGAATCTGGACTCTTCTTACCCAGAAGAAACCAGGGTTCTTAAGTCTAGTAGGAAATAATTTCTTAACTGCACTTAAGTGGTATGGTAAAGACCTATGGCACCCACCTAATAAATATTTGTGTTAATACCAATTTCTGTGCTACCATCAATCATAATAAATGGAGAGCTGTGGCCTTTTAAGACCTTTTAACCTGTGGCATATCTTTGAAATGTCTTTGAGTTTATCTCTAATATATAAATGCTGCCTCCCAAGTGATATGCCTATGTAGTATATATACACTTAAACCAATCCAGGCAGACCTTTGGGTTACAGGCCTGAAGATCATTTCACAAGTCTATTTGTTCCCAAAGAAACTCTTCCATTCAGCAATAGGACCAAGTTGGCCTTGGGGTGTTAGTCAAATGATCACAGTCTCTGGACCAGTCCTCAGTAGACCTGGCGGCTGGGAGGGGCTCCACAGAGGAGCCGCTCACAGAGCATCGGGAGAGCTATACCTCTGCCTTTCCACACTCCCTCAGCCTCAGCCCATGTAGTGCAATGTGGTGGAAAGAGCATAGGCACTGGAATGACACAATTCTGGCTTTGCTCTCACCCCTACCACTTACACCCTGTGTGAACTTGGATGAATTATTTCACTTCTCTGAGCCTGTTTTCTTATCTGTAAAATAGGTAAGATACGTACTTTTTAGGAATATGAGAATTAAATGTGATGCCTATGTGAAAACCATATAGGCCTATGCCTGGTATGCAATAAGAGGTCATTGAATATTTTAAAATGAAGAAGGATACAGACATGAAAAATAAGGGGCTTCAATTGAAAAATAAGGAGTCCCTTGTAGGTTGCTGTTGGAAACATGAGAACAAGCCCATCTATACTTTATCACTTCAGATAAGCAGCATCTCTTTTTGGCGGAATCTTACATGGCCTGCAGGTAGATCCATTCCAAGGTCCTCTTAGGGAAGAACAGTGGAGTCTAGGGTAGGAGCTCAATCTTCAGGTTACTCCCAAACACACCAGGAACCTGTTCAGGCTACTTACAAACATACCAGTGTGGCAGGCCTCGCAGAACTCATGCTATCAGGAAGGGAATGTAACTGACCAAGAGCCCTGCAACTATGCTCTGCAATTCACTGCACTTTGCTCCTGGGCCATGTGTCCACTTCCCTGTCATTGGCCAGGAGCAGCAGGGCCCTCCCCAGGACAGAGAGGACCACTATGCCGCAACGTCTTCGTCACTGAAGGTCGACTTTAGCTCAAGGGCTCCCTGATGGCCTTGCTGAAACTGCCTCGGACAGCACCATACCTAGACTGCTCCCACCTGACCCTGACCTGACCTTCCCTTCCCTAGGGGATCAGATGTGCTACCCTGGTCTGCCAATTATTCTAGTCAGCTTCTTTCTCTCCCCAGGTCCTCCTACCCTCAGCTTTTCCCATTTAAAGTCTTGGCACATTTCACCCATTTTGCAGACTCAGATAAGCCAGCCTTTTATCCTATATTTCTAACAGTTCTCTGAGTTTTCCAAATGAGATACCACTTACATATGATCGTATGAAGAGTAAGAGAATTCCATAGATAATAAGTACACAGAGTAAAACGAACAGCACTCCATTTAGCATGGTGAAATCCCACTGCGGAAAAAGAAACAGAAAAAACCCTCAAATTATCATCTACATGGATTTTCAGGATGCTGAAAGATGTATCTTATAATCCAAAAAAAGAAATCATCTCATTGGCTGATGATAAACCCTGGCCAATTCTGAGAACCATGGAAATCCATTAGAATCCACTACTGAAAAATGCTACCTAAAAATAGTTACATTGTTTGAGACTTGCTTTAGGAGAGAGGAAAGGGTAGAAGTGCGGATGAAATAACAGAAAAAATGAATTAATAAATTGAACCCGGGTAGAGTAAGAGTACATGGAGGTTCAACATACTATTCTATTTTTGTATTTATATGAAATGTCCCCTAATAAAAAGTATGTTAACTGGGTACATCTTTCAGACTTGTGTGTGTGTGTGTGTGTGTGTATACATATATATATATATGTATGTATGTATTTTTTTTGGTAAAAATGTATATATAATAGCCTTTCAAAAATTACTATTAGTGATTCTTTTGTAATTTTGAAATTTATGAAAAAGCCTTTAGGTTTACTTTTATAAATAAGTGACCAAATCAGCCTGGGGGAGGTAAGATTTTTTTTAAGTTTTGCTAAGATTTAACTATCGAGTAGATCTTTCTGTGTCTCTCATACTACTTTCTTTTTCCACCAGGAAAAGACTAAAATTCTGCATCTGTATAACATCGTTCTTAGGATGAATACCAACCAATTTAGATAGCACACTCCCTCCTGGGTAAGGAATGCCAACCAATTTAGATAGCACACTCCCTCCTGGGTAAGTTGCAGAACTGACTAAAGTGAGACCTTCATTTACTAAAGGACAGTTAAGTAGCCAAAACTGAATGAAAGGGCTGCTGAAAATATCAAATCTAGGAGCATCTGATCCGTTGCAGAGTTATCGTTGCATCTTATCTCAGAGTTAAAGAGGTATAGTCCTGAAATATATGATGTTCTCTGGGAAATCTTTGTGCTTCTGAGCTCTGCTTGAAAAAAAATGCAACTTTTTACTTCAAAAACTCCCTGCATTGAGTAAGTTCCCAACAAGAAACAGATGGTACACTCAAACAGAATCATGCGGGGAAGGTTTGTTAAAGAAAGGAACTCTCTACAAGTGTCTACTTAGGGTAGTGCCATAAACTAAGCTAGAGGTAGTAATGTTGTTACTGCTCCTTGGCCCAGAGGGAAGACGAAAGGGAGCCCAGGAGTTTCCATTGAGCTGAATACCTGAGAAGGGCAGCAAATCTGACTAAGGAACACAGATGGCTATCCCTAGAGGAATTTGTTGTGGGGAAGCCATAGGAATAAGCACTCCTACCTCTCTCCTGTCTCCCTCTAGTCTCCAGCAGGGGGTCCTCAATGGCACAACCCCATGGGAAGCCAGAAGGTGAAAAGGCCATGGAGCTGGGGCCACAATAGAGAACAGGAGGGAGGAGGAAGGAGAAGGGATCAGAAAGGGCAAAGGAACATATCCCCACACTCCCCTGTGAGAGAAACCTGTCTCAATGATACTTACTTTTGTTTGAAGAGCAAACAAAGTGAGCAATAGTGTCACCAGAGCTGTTGCTGCTGTAGCCCACAGCACTTCATTGGCCTCGTAGTAACTAAAACCAGAGACTGTGATTATTGTTCACATACAATCAAAGGAAAGCACACCCCAAAAAGAGACTGTGTATAAAGACTTACACTGATACGGCTCCTAGCAGCAGACCTTGAAGCACTGTCTAAAAACAAAATTCACAGCAAATTAAAAGCCCGGTGGCGCAAGGGGTTAAATCTCAGCACTATGAAGCTATCCAGAGCCACTGCAGCACAAGTTCCATCCCTGGCCAGGGAGATTCCCACATGGCGCAGCAGACCTCTCCTGCCTCGCCCGCTGCGCCCCTTGGCAGTGTATTTCAGTAGATCCGCCTGTTCTGCTCCCCACTCTGTCTCTGGTGAATCCTCTCACCACCACTCCCACCTCTGGCCTACACCCCAGTTCTTGGATGTATACATAAATAAATCTTTAAAAAATAATAATAGTAAAATAAAATACACTTCAGAGGTGCGCAACAAGTACTAGGCAAGGTTTACTTACAAATAATCCCAGAAGAATGTAATTCGCAGGCACCTGACGGCGGAGTTTCCCACAGCAAGCAAGTACGATAAGTACGACAAAAAATGCTGGCCTGAGGATTAATTTAAAACCATGTGTTATTTGCTTCCAGGTACTATATCATATAATACATTAGGTGATATTTTGTAATAATAATATTTACAAAGTAAATAAAAACATTACTTTTACTGTTTTCTTTTTCAAAAACTGTTAAAACTAAGTCTTTTTATTGTCATTACAGACACAACTTATGGATTCTTTTTTAAAAAGTTTTATTTTGAACCACAAACAACAAACGTTGGTGAGGAGGTGGGTAAAAGGAGCCCTTGTACACATTGGTAGAATGTAGATTGTCCAGCCTCTATGGAGAACAGTATGGATGTTTCTCAAAATATCAAAAATAGATGTGCCGTATGACCCAGCAATTCCATCCCAGGTATCTACTCAAAGAATACGAAAACACTAATTTGAAGGGATATTTACACTCCTGTGTTCATTACAGCACTAGTTACAATAGCCAAGTTAAAGAAACAACTTAAGTGCCCAAAGAAAAATCAGTGGATTAGGAAAATATGGTGTATACACAGTGATACATATAACTAGCTCCTGATAACCACTAATTTGCTTCTTTTCATGTTGCTTACAATAATTTTTTTTATTTCAAGGATGTTATACCGTTACCGAAATTTTAATAGCTGAAAGAAGTCAATCAAAAACCAGTAGAAAAATCACTTCTTATTAAACCTACTAATACTTACAAGAGTGCATAGGTGAACCAGGCATTCTCACACACCCAAGTTCTTAAAGTCTTCCTGGTTAAAAAAATAACATGGATTTGCACAGTAAGCACTTAGTTTTGCTAACTAATATAATATTTAAGTAGAAATAAAACAGTCTCATGAGAAGAAAGGGGGGAAACGCTAAATAATTGATAATGTCAGAAGGGAAAGAAAACAGTAACACATATAACAAGAGCTTGCTTCATAAAATAGATTTATAAAAAGATAGTTATAATTAGCTGTTAGTCAAGTTTATGTAAGTGCAAATGTCCCAGTGAAGTTTAAATAACTTAGTTTAAAAAAAAAAAAAACACACTTAGATTGTTAGATTGGCAAAACAAAAGACACCAACTTCTCATGTTTTGTAGATAGAAATTTTCACTTGTGTTTAAAACAGAGATGGCCCATAGTCCCTGAATAATTTAAGAGTATCCAGCTTCCAAAAGAGCCATAATCTTACCTTTTCCCCCTAATTCAGTTTTGTATTTTGAAATAGCTCAGAGAAATTTAAGAAAACAGTGCCCAAAATACAAGCAAGAAAAGTTCTTGGCTTAGGAAATTGAAGTAAAATTCTAGAAATCTGCCAACACCTGTAAGGGTTGCCTCAAAAGAACAAAATATAGAAAACTTAAATCCTATGAATGATTAAGAAAAATTGATAATTTTAGTGATCAAAAAGTAGAGCTGATTCAGTAGGAAATAATGTGAACAGTTGAATATTTAATGTACATCAGTAATAAAACTTACCAGAAAATAAACATGCTGGTGATTACCCCAGTGATCATTAATTGGGCTGACAGGATGAGGAACACTTTTATAATGAAATCTGAAAAGGCATAAATATTTTTAGGACATATTGTTCAAAAGTTAAACTATAAATGTAATTACCTAATTTTGATACTTGGTGGGGGAAATTTTTCCTCTAATTTTTTTGAGGATGGGAAAGGGAGTGAAATGCTGTAATAGCAAAAAATACAGTCCCGCAGAACTTTTGTAATGGACATTAGAGGCATTTTATTTGGAGAGCTGAGTACTTATTTATGGAAGACTTCAAAATTTAAAGACAAACTCAGGGATTTCATTCCTTATGTATAGCCTATCCTCCTTAGAACCAAAAGTGACCTGAAAGTCAGGGAATATCATAGGCCCATTTTTAGGGATCCAGCTATGGCCCTGCAATGCCCCAGGAACTGCTGGTGAAGAAGCCATTCATCCCTCTGGCAATGGACTTGGCTGCAGGAAATATGCAGAACGTTTCCATCACTTTCCTTTCAGACCTACCTACCTTTAGCAATTCCCTTCCCTTCTACTTGTTCAGAAAACGAGATAACCAGGTGAATTATAACACCAAGGAGTTGCACGAAGATGGCATGCCAAAGCAGAGTGCAGAGTATGTTGGCATCTTGTTGTGCCTACTTCCTACTGCCCAGTTTTCCTTGGAGCCCTCTGACAACGGTGCTGTAAATGACTATTTTTTGTGACTTTGTCCCATTTTCAAGTGACAAAGAAAATAAATAATTATTGCTTAAAGTTGACTTATAGAATCACCAATTGTGTGCTTTTGCTGGGTGGTTTCTGTGCTTAGGAAGTGTGACAAGAAATAGGATTGAGCTATTCTTTTCCTCCATAGTACTTTTATCCTTTTGTATGCTCTACTTTTTAGAAAGTGAGGGAGGGCCTCTGTCCTCCAGGAGAAATAGATTCAAATAACTAACTGTAACAGAGATGAGGCAGTTTCACATGTTTTTTCCATTACAAACCCCCTAAACCTCATTTTCTCAGCCGTAAAACAGAACTACAATTTTTTATGAGGTGCTATAAGGACTAAATGCAATAATGTTTCCTTTGCCCAGGGATGAAGCGTTGGCACCTGTGGCAGAGGTGGCTGGTGCCCAGCTTCCTCACTATCCACCCCAAATTTTGTTAAAGTGGCATGGACCAACTGGAAAGCTACAGACAGAAGTGGCCATTTGATCCACGTGGGTCCATGACATGTAATTGGAAGTTCTTAGGTTTGGTTACTGGGAAAGCCCGGGGGCGGGGGGGGGGGGTGGCGGAAATAATTTCCCTTAAGCCAGAGGCTTTAGTTTTCTGTTACTCACAGCTGAAAGTATTTGCTAACTTACACAGAAGTAATATCTAGAGCACTGAATTAATATCAATATTATGGTATTGCCTTGTATGTAGGTAAGAACATTCTAGCATCAATGACTAATTTATATTTCCTATGAAAACCATAAGGACATCTACTGCAGCAGTGAAAGGAAACTAGCAGAAGTAGAGGACCTGGGGGATAAAGGTCAGTTAATTCACCAAATGTGTTTATTATGAATTTCTGTATGCTCTGGACAACTTTGGTGCTTTTGAACTATAGCAGCCCTGTCATGTAAAGCATAACTGGGAAAAACTGAAAGAAAAGTTAAATGTTTCTGAAAAGTCTCTGTGGAAACATTTTAAGAAAACATTTGCTTTTCTCAAAAAAAAAAAAAAAGGTAATTTCTTCATTCTCACCTCGGCGGACAGCTGGGTTTGAAAATGGATGGCTGCTGCTATCTTCTGGAGTGGTGTCCTCTGAAATTTGTACCACATAAACATTTGTGCGCTCACTAGCCTTTGTGTGTACATTCTCATGAGGATTTTTTGGCTCAGGTGAAGGTGAAGTTTTGTAGAACTCTTTAGGTTTGTTCGGGGGGTTATCATCTGCCACTTTCCGAACCAGATGTTGATGATCTCCAGAGCCAAAGTCTATTGGTTCACCTACTTCCAAGTCCATTTTCCTGGAAGGGGAGAATTGTTATTCATGTCCTTTATGATCATACCACTACAACTTTAGTATACTTTATAACATTCCGATGTTTTTTCTCAACTTTAACTCCTTTGGCTCAGAACTTACCAAATCAATGGTTAGAAAATATTTGTTGAATCAATGAGGAACAAATAATTTCAAGATAAGGCCTATATAGTAAAATAACTTTCATTCTATTATAAAATTAGTATTTTTATAAGCTCATTCAACAAGCAGTTAATAAACTCACTCTTACGTGGCAAGTTTGAAGCTGTCCCAGTCAGCTCTATCGCCAAAAAGCTTACATGTTAAAAGAGAAGATATTCAAGTATCAGCCATACAAAAAGCAATTTAAGCAGAGCCAGGGACAAAGGAGGATGATATAAGTGCCTTTAATGAAGTCTGGAGGAAGAAGTTCTAGAGAAAGTGAGAATTAAACCAAGGCTAAAAGATGAGTAAGAATTAGTCATGTGAAGAAGTGGAGGGATGTTTCCTGTGCAGAGGAATCAGCTGGAGCAAGACTGAAGGAAGCAGAGAGGAGAGGACCCAGAAACTGAAAATTCATGTGGCTAGAGCAGGTAATTCCATGAGTGAGACTAGAATGAGGTTAGACAGAAGGTAGTGGGACAGGTCATTGAGGCACTGGCAGCCACATTCATCTTGAAGGCCTTGACTTGAGAGGTAGAATAGAAAGGTTACCTAAAGATGCCCACATACTAATTCTTGGAATCTGTAAATATGTTATCTTGCATGGCAAAAGGAATGTAAGAGGAAGACAAGAGGATCATAGGAAGGAAATGTGACAACAGAAGTAGAAGGCAGAGTGATGTGGCTGCTATCTTTGAAGACAGAGAGAGGGACCATGAGCCAAGGAATGCAGGTAGTCTCTAGAATTTAGAACAATCAAGGAATATATTTTCCCCCAGGTCCTCCAGAAAGGAATACAATCCTGCTGACACTTTGATTTTAACCCAGTGAAACTAATTTTGGACTTCTGACTTCCAATACTGTTAGATAATAAATGTGTGTTGTTTAAAGAATTAAATTTGTAGGAATTGTTACAACAGCAATAAATAATCCAAGGAGAATCACTGAAGGTTTTCCAGCAGAGGACTGGGACTCTATATAGAACGATCACACTGGGCACAGTATAAAGAATGGGCCAGAGTTGGGCCTCCCTGGTGGCATATGATTAAAGTCACTATGAAGCTATTGCCAGCCACTCCAGCATGAGTTCCATCCCTGGCCAGGGAGCTGGCCCACATCGTACAGCAGACCCCTCTTGTCCCGCCCACTGCTCCCCTCAGCAGTGTATTTCAATAGATTTGCCTGTTCTGCTCCCCACTCTGTCTCTGGTGAATCCTCTCACCCACACACACACACCTCTGGCCTACACCCCAGCTCTTGTATGCATAAATACATAAATTAAAAATAAATGGGCCAAAGTAAGCAAAAATGGAAGTTAAACAGTTGAAATCCAAGTAAGAGATTATAATGGACCTTGCCACAGTACTTTACAACAGGAACAGTTTCTAGAAAGCCAGTAATAAATAGACCCCAAATGGCAAAACCAGAAATGCCCTTGGTGGGGGTCTTATCTTCATGGGGACATGACAACTCAGGAAAGCCCCTGCTACTGGCCTACTATCCCACAAAAAGAGTCATACAAGAGTTTTAGAAGAAGATTGCAGAGATGGCAAAGGCTCCGACTGAAGACCAGCCAGGAATGGCATAAATAGAAAGTCTGAACTAAATAGCGTGCTCTTAGAAAAGCAGGCTCACTTTTGTAAATATATCCTCTCTCCTCAAGTTAATCCCTAACTATTAAAAAATTCATTAGGATTTTTTTAGTACTTGAAAATGTAACTCTGAAATTCATTAGAAAGAGTAAATACATGATGAGAAATCAAGAAAACTATTGAAAGAAAGGGATTATGGGGGAAAGTAGTGATTTATTAGAAATATCAGAAATCAAGACATCATAAAGCTAGATAATTAAAAATGTATCACTAGCATGGCAATAATGAAATGGATCCATGAAATCAATGCAAGGTATTCAAGATATAGACTTATGTATATATGAGAATTTAATATTTGATAAAAGTGGTATTTTAAATTTTGTCCTATAGTGTTGGAACAATTAGCTATACTTGGAAAACATCTTATACAAAAATGTACTCTGGCCAAATTAAAAATATTATCATAAATAATAATAGCCATAGATATTCCATAAGAAAATATCAAGGAATATTTGTATAAGCCTTTGTAAAAATGATACCATAAAAAATACTTGACAGATTTGGAGTACAGAAACACTTTAAATGTCACTACAAAAAGATATAAATAAGTCTGAAATGCAAATTGTGAATATGAAATTTGTGAAATTTACTATACTATAAGAACTTTTTAACAAGGAGAAA
Source organism: Scalopus aquaticus (assembly GCA_004024925.1). Classification (NCBI taxonomy): domain Eukaryota; kingdom Metazoa; phylum Chordata; class Mammalia; order Eulipotyphla; family Talpidae; genus Scalopus; species Scalopus aquaticus. The sequence goes on along the minus strand of PVIJ01004760.1, from coordinate 53,822 downwards.
ATGGGCAACTCAATAAAAGATATGGAAAGAACATAGGCAATTCACATAGGAAATTTAAATGGTCAATAAGCTTAAGATATGATAATCCACAAATAACCAAAGAATTGTAAGTAAAAGTGAAAATTGCTAGCAAAAAAGAAAATGATAATTCTCAGAGTTGCAAGAATGTAGAAAAATGGATGACCCAGGTCCACATTATGACTTTTGAGGCCCCACAAACATTTGCTGTCATGGGTCCCTTCCCCACAAAGAAATCTGAAAAAGTGTATTTTATGATTGCATTTGTATAAAATATATAATCCAGGGTGGAGTAATTGGATAATATGTATTCATTAACATTATTTATTCATTTTTTCCTCCTGATTTTAAAAGAAATTAAAATGTTTTCATGATCCCTAACACTATCATGGTCCTTAAGTAACATAGCCTCTCTGTCCAGTGACTAAGTCAACCCTGAGAAGCTCACAGGAGTTGGCAGGTATGTAGACATTTTTTGGTGAGCAATTGGCGTAGCTGTCAAAATTCAAAACGTGAGTTACTTCAAACCCATGAGTTACATTTTTAGAAATTTATCCCATAAAAATTGCCACACAAATAAGTAAAAATACATAAGTATAAGGAAGATCATTATATCATTCATTATTTGTTAACTGCAAAAAATTATCTAAATATATAAGTATTAGTTAACTAAAATATTATCAAATATCTAACATCAGGGAGAACGGTTAAATTAATTTTGGCAGGAAAAGGCAGATACATACGAACTGATGTGATAAGTTCACTGAATAAATGTTCACATTTGAATAAAAATAGTGAGGTGAGGCAATAACATTTAGTAAGATGATATTAATGTTTTGTATTTCCAGCAATTGGAAAGATATATATAACACACTGTTAATATGATTATGTCAACAAACCAGAGTTGATGAATGCCCTCCAAATTGTATGACTCTTTATAATGAACATTTACTACTTATATATCTTTAAAAAGACTTACATTTTGGAGAGGAAAAGAAAGATTTCTCTCTTTGATGAAGTCTGGAGCTCCCTTAGAGAAATCAGTCTTCACACAGAGCTGAGAAATATGAAAAGATGCTCAGGTAACCAAACTGGTTTCTTCCCCAGCTGTCCTGCAAAACAGAAGGGCCAAAAGCAGCAAGATTTTCTCAAAACCAAACAAACAAAAGACAAAGGCAGCTGAGTTTTCATCATGAAATTACATTTGACAGCTGCCTAAATCACAAAATGAGACTTTTTACCTGGTTCTCAAAAAGTCTTCTGACTCCTGAGCCAGCAGTCACCCAAGGGACAGACAGGCACTTCGACTGAGAAGCCAAGTTCTGAACGACAGTTAGTGGGGAGCGGCAGTTGGAGGCCAGTAAGCTAGGGGCCTCATTGCCCTGGAGAGGAGCTCTGACTCAAGTTCCTTTGCCACATCTCATAATGGTCAAATGATCACAGCCAATACTTTCTGTGTTAAGTCTCAAGAGTGTAACACCCGAATCTCTAAAACCGATTCCATGTCAAGGTTTCTTGAAGCCTTAGCAAAAGACTTCCAGAACACAGTGTCCTCCCTACCAGGTCAGCACCTTCTTTCAAGTAGCAGCATGATGCTTATGAAACATTCCAAACAGTTATTTTAAGTAAATAAGATTTGTTAATGGTAAAGCATGTATTGTTTTTTCTGGCAGATGATGATAACATTAGTGCCCCACCACAGCTCAGGGAGACACCTGCCCCCAGGCTGAAGGGCAGTGGGGCTGGGGAGAGGACATATAGCCAGCCCTGCTATATATTTTATGCATCTGCTCTTTTTCTTAATTCTCAGTTTATTAATGAGCCACACAACACCTAAATCATGCCAATTACATTGCCTGTTCACGTTGGTAATCTGCTGGAGAGCTCAGCTTTACTCCTTTTTTTATAGTGTGAATTCTAATACCTGGAGAGGTATTTATTTTTGTGTTCATGGCCTACACACACACAGATTTATTCCACCAGCAGAATTTTCTCAGATATCGCCATAGGTACCAAATTGGCTCTGTGTGCTTCAATAGAACTATAATTCTGACTCCAGGCTCAATCTTTTACTATTTTTTGCATCTCTGGAAGCCCTGGCCTGGCCTCATGCTCCTCCTCATTCTCCCCCTGAGGCAGTAGGGAGGGAGAAGAGGATTGGACTGGAGTGTTCATTGACAGTGCCTTCCCAGTTCTTCTCTCAACAATTTCCCTCACCCTCAACATGACCCACTTCCCTGCCTAGTAATCCTATTGTGCTCATTGCACACTGCTCTACTACATTCTAATACATCTGACCAAGCTTTTTTGTAATACTATCACTTTGCTGCTTGGAAGAGAAGCCCCACTTCCTGACTTAGAATTAAGTGCCAAGGGCCTCCCTGGTGGCCTTGGGGTTAAGTCTCAGCACTGTCACTGAAGGCCCACCCCTGGACAGCCAGAGTTGGATCCCCATCCAAGCCAGGGAGATAACCCACACATGGTGCAGCAGACCTCTCCTGATTCCCCAGCTGCTCCCCTCAGCAGTATATTTCAGTGGATCTGTCTGTTCTGCTCCCCACTCTGTCTCTGGTGAATCCTCTCACCGCCCCCACTCCTGCACCTCTGGCCTATAAACCTCTGGCCTACACCCCAGTTTATCTATACATAAATAAATCTTTTTCAAAAAAAAGAATTAAGTGCCAGGTGCAATACTGATCAAATCTTCACACAACCCTGACATTATCCTTCTTTACACAGAATTTACAAGCAATCACATCCTTACTTTAGAGGCAAGGAACTGAGCTGTAGAGATCTGAGTTGCCAGATCTGGAGATAGGTATTGTCCATTGTACACCACTACCTCTAGGTGGGGGACCATTTTTAGGGCTAAACTACTGCCTTTATTACCTTTTCCATTTGCTGTTTTTTGCTTTTTTGTAGAAGTAATGCATGCATGTGGTAAACACACACACAAATACCAAAGGGTACAAAATGAAAGGTGAAAGTCTCCCACCTCTGTTGGCATCAATTGTCAACAGTTTGTTATCTCTATTAGTTTTCTGTTAGTCATCTCCAAGAGTTACTGTTGATGACTATTGGTAGAAAAATTGGTAGATATTTTAAGTCATGTAGATGCAGCCCTGAAATCTTTGATGACATTAAAAGAAGGTATTATATATTTATCATTATATCTTTCTTATTACATGCACACACACACATTCCTATGTAGGTGTAATTAGTTTTTTTTAAAGATTTATTTATTTATACAAGCTGGGGGTGTAGGCCAGAGGATTCAACAGAAACAGAGTGGGGAGCAGAACAGGCAGATTGACTGAAGTACACTGCTGAGGGGAGCAGCGAATGAGACAGGAGAGGTCTGCCACACCATGTGGAAGCGCCCCAACCAGGTATTGAACTCTTGCTGCTCTGGACAGCTTCAGAGTACTGCAACTTAACCTGTTGTGCCACCAAGGAGGCCCAGTTTTTTAAAAGTTTATTGAAACATAAAATTTGAGTGGTGATGAGTGACTAGAATACTGCTTCTGAATTACAAAGAAAAAGGTCACTTTATTTATTGACTGATTGGTTTAATTTACAAATGGGGAAAGTCCTTATTTGAATCAAAGGAGTCAGATATATAGTCTAAGAATTTCATGAGTTGATGTGGCATAAATAACAACTCAAATTCATTTTAATATGTACTTTGAGCCTTTATGTGCACTTGTTTCTTAGAGAACACTACTTTCTAGATCATTATATAGAGCCTGTTGTCACAGGACTTGTGTTGCCATAGGGTTTTCTTATTGTAATTTAGCTACTAGAGGGACCTAAGGAATCTTCAGTGTGGCACAGTCTTTTTGCTGAAATCTTGCAAATATGGAGTCTATGATTGCTTATGGCAAGACTTCAATCTAGCCTTTGTAAAATCTTTTTGAAAAAACAATTAGGGGTCTCCCTGGTGGCGCAGCAGTTAAGCATTGTGCTGTGGAACTGTAGGCAGCTGCGACGCGAGTTCAGGGAGATTCCCACATGGTGCAGCAGACCTCTCCTGACTCATCCACTGCTCCCCTCAGCAGTGTTTTTCCGTCCATCTGTCTGTTCTGGCCCCCCTCAGTTTCTGGTGAACCTTCTCGCTGCCTTACACCTCTGGCCTGTACCCCAGCTTGTATGCATAAATAAATAAATCTTAAAAAAAAACTAGGACATTATTGTATTAATAGTTGAAGAATTTGATCTGTTTCAATAAGGTATGAGTTGATGTTACAAGATGAAAAAAATTTTTTTAAAGATTTATTTATTTATGCATACAAGCTGGGGTACAGGCCAGAGGCGTGGGGCAGCAAGAGGGTTCACCAGAGACACAGTGGGCAGCAGAACAGGCAGATCGACCGAAATACACTGCTGAGGGGAGCAGCAAGCGAGGCAGGAGAGGTCTGCCGTGCCATGTGGGAATCTCCCCAGCAGTGCTTTGAACTCTCGTTGCCGCTGCTGACAGCTCCACAGAGAGTGCTTAACCGCTGAGCCACCAAGGAGGCACCAGATGAAAATTTTATCTTCCTTCAGATAGAACACAGCTTATGTGCGAATGTTAGCTGAGCTGGATATGTCTGAAGATCCTAATTTCAGAGGAGCAGATGATGATGAGGGAGGTAAGATAGTGTACGTTGTTGCTATACTAAATTTAAATGTTGAAAATTTAATAACAGAAATGAAGACTTGAGTTTTTGAAAAAGAATGTTTTCTTCACCGATCTATTTTTTGTGGTATTTTCCCTTTTGTATTTCCTTAGTAAGTAATACTATTCATGATTAGCAACAGGATTACTGAGAAGATTAAATGAGATAGCAGTGACTCTGAACGTGTACCATAAATTATTAAGTGTTGTGTAAAAAATTACAGGCATTTTTTTACTTTTGTAATGCCCTTTTCTAACTCTTGAACAGTCATAATTGAATTTTAGAATTCAAAGAAGCTATAAAATTCTTTTATTCTAATCTTTCCGTTTTAAAAAATTAGGAAACTGGAATCTATCAGCATGTTATCCCATAAAAAGCAGACTTAAAGGAACAGATTACATTGCTCAACAGTGCGATCATAACTGACTTAAAAGGCCCTAATCTGTAGTATCTTGGTGTGCTGAACATGAATATAACCTGAAATTTTTTATTAGCTCTCGTTTTAAAGATATTTCATATAATTCATTTTATATGTTTCACCATGTAAATTTATCCAGTAGGACTGCAACAACATCCTAAGTCAGCCTAGAATGATGTAATATTGTATTGCATTGCATAATATCATCATGCACACATCATCCAGAGTTGATGGCATCATTTTCTGATGCAATGCAATACTACTGCCAGATGGCTGCTGAAATAAGCTGACATCAGCAGTGCACTAAAGAAAGCCCTGTCGGAAAGGTTGAGCATTGAAAATATTTCACACTTTGTGCGAGACAGTTGAAGCTACTGTTCCATAGAACTGTTTTGATTTTATCCATTTAGGCACAATTCAGAACAGTAATATCTCGAAAGTGCATTAATAGCATGGACAATTTCTGCTCTATTTGTGGGGAAGTGACATTTGCCAACCAGAAGAAAAGTATCACTTGTCAAGTGAAGAAGGCTTATCTTTACTTCAGATGCAAGGCTGGTGACCAAGGCAAGCCTTGGGCCCCGTATATATGCTGTGCTACATGTACAACACAGCTTTCACAGTGGTTCAATGTCAAAAGACCATCAATGCCATTAGCAGTCCCCATGGTGTGGAGAGCCAAGCAACCACTTCTGCTTGGTTCCTCCTCTTTCTGGCGAAATAAGGAAGCAAAAGAAGTTGAGAATAGTCTACCCAAACATTCTGTCTGCACTGAGATGACCAGTTTTACATCTTGCTGCAGAGTGATGCAAAACAAGCATGGAATGCTTTTCGCCTATTGTCTACAAACTATCTTGGGAATGTTAGGGCAGAAAACTACAAGGAACGAGAAGAAGACATGCTGAGATCTGTATCAGAAACTTGGCTGCAAGATGTCTCTAAAGATCCACTTCCTTCACTCTCATCTGGATTTCTTCCCTAAAAACTGTGGTATGGTTAGTGATGAACATAGTGAACGTTTTCATCAAGATAACCATCAGGGGCCTCCCTGGTGGTACAGCCATTAAGCACTGTGTTGTGGACCTGGCAGCAGCGGTGATGCAAGGGTGATGCCCAGGAGATTCCCACATGGCGCAGCAGACCTCTCCTGCCTCACCCGCTGCTCCCCTCAGCAGTGTATTTTGGTCAATCTGACTGTTCTGCTCCCCACTCTGTCTCTGGTGAACCCTCTCGCTGCTCCATGCCTCTGGCCTGTACCCCAGCTTGTATGCATAAATAAATAAATCTTTAAAAAGATATCGCATCAATGGAACACAGATTACCAGGGAAAATGGTCCACTACAATGCTGGCTGACTATTGCTGGATACTCCCAAGAGATGCTCCTGAACAGCTGTACAAGAGACAAGTGAAGAAATCTAAGAAGTAGTCTATGACTTGATCTTTTACAGGTATTAACGTAGGCCTATTACTATTGGCATGCATTTCGTGATGTAAACATCCATTTATTGCAGATTACAAAAAAAACTAGAGCTAAAATTAGAATTTGACTGTCATATTCGTGTTGAGCACATACAAATTGATAGGAAATGACTAATTTTATTTCAGTGATATGACTTTTGTAAAAATTTATTGACCAGTGTTATTTAGATTTTACTCCTCTGCTACTAATTACCCATGTGACAGTGGCCAAACAATTTGTTTCTTTTTTTTTTAAAAGATTTATTTATACAAGCTGGGGTACAGGCCAGAGGCATGGAGCGGCGAGAGGGTTCACCAGAGACAGAGTGGGAAGCAGAACAGGCAGATCAGAAATACACTGCTGAGGGGAGCAGCGGGCGAAGCAGGAGAGGTCTGCCGCACCATGTGGGACTCTCCCAGGCTGGGCATCGACCCCGCATCGCGGGCTGCAAACAGCTCCACAGCACAGCGCTCAACCGCTGCACCACCAGGGAGGCCCCCAAACAATTTCTTTAAGCCTCATTTTTCTCAGTCGTAAATCTGGAATCATATTCTTCTCATAATAATATCTTACCGTAGAGTCATCGTCAGATTTTACTATGTATATGTCAGATGAAAGTATGTATATGAAAATGATTTCTAAACTAAAATTCAAATACAGGTTTTTATTACTAGTAAATAATAAATTACTTAAGAATAGTGGGAGATACAGCCCCATAAGCACAAATCTCCAGATTTTTTTAGCCAGTCACTATTTTACTAGTGATCCAATTCAAAAGCACTTTTTAAATGCTAATCTAAGATTTGGTGAAATTTCTGGTTTGTTCTACTAAACAAATAAACAATATAAATAAAAGATAAATAGGAAAGATTTGATTTAGCAACTATTTTAAAAGAGTTCTTGAATTATGATCATTTATTAATGAATAAATTTTATGGACAAGACCAGATTAAGTAATGAACACTGCTTTCAAGAACATCTGCAATATGGAAGCTTCCTAACCTCCCCTCTCCTCTACCAGTCTAATAATCCCTGAGTTACAATAGTGAGGTTTAACTTTCTAAATAATAACCTACGAAATCTACTTATAAATTTGCTTTGGGGTTTTAATAAATTTTATATAGACGATTAATCTATTGGTTTTTTAAGTAATGTTCTTTCTGGCCTATTTGTAAGATTGGAATAATCTATTAACTGGGTTTGATTGCATAATTAAAGAAGTTTCTTTTTTAAAGAATCGTACTTCTATGGGAGCTGAGTAATAAAATTCAAAGTACACTGAATTTATTATACAGTATATCTCTACTGTCTCTGTTGAAAATATTCATTTACAAAACTACTCTGGAATTTTCAGTAGCCACTCTACTCCCAGAAAGGATTACTATAATGTTTTTATTGTTTATCTACTTTAGAAATGTCTTAGTGCTGCGAAATGGATTCACATCTGACCCAGAATAAAAGAAGATAATTCGTTCATATCATCTAACTATATGAACTTCTGAATAATGTAATTTAAAATGATTATATAGCAATATATTCTATGGGACTGTTTTTTGATCCCTTAACTAAGAACTCTTGCAAAGACTAAACTTGACCTTTAGCTCTCATTCATCTTTTTAGCCTGTCTATCTTCTTGTATGCAAATTATTTACACAGACAAATTTGGGTTATTGCCTCCTATGGTAGAGGATTTCAAGGATGAATCTCAGACTTCTAAATATCTACTAGTATTTCAGACAGATTTAGTCAGACCAATAACTGGTATCACCCTTGGAATTAAGAAGTTATTCAGGTGCAGCAGACCTCTCCCCTCAGTAGTGTGTTTCAGTTGATCTGCCTGTTCTGCCCCCACTCTCTCTCTTTGGTAAATCCTCGGTGTCTCTCTCTATCTCACACACATACACATACACACACACACACACACACACACACACACACACACACACACACTGCCACACCTCTGGCCTACACCCCAGCTTGTATACATAAGTAAATAAATCTTTAAAAAAAAAAGAAGTTATTCATGTGGCAGCCTTCACCAGGTATGCTGTTCCTTCTGCCAGAGACACAATCTTCTCTTATTTACATATATAAACTTCAAAAAAAGAAAAAAAAGCACATTCAAGAGGAGAGTTGTTGGTGCCCCCCACCCCCGGCCCCACCCCTGCCCCCACGCTGGAAAGAAAGCAGCTCCCTGCCATCTTTTCTGTCTGACCTTTCCTCCTCCCAAAGCTGGTACAACAAACTGGTGAGTTTTGTTCTTTTTTATTCATGGATGAAGTTATAAGATTAAGCAGGCTAGTTCTCTCTGAGTGTGTAAATAGAGGGAACAAATCATGATTCCAGACGTATAACTGAGAAAAATGAGGCTTAAAGAAATTTCTTGGCCAGTGTCACACAGGTAATTAGTGAGCTTTTACAAATGGTCTGTTTGCTATTGTAATACTGTGTTTGCAGCTGACATTCACCCACTTTACTGTCTTTCAACTTCTGAAAATTAATTGGGCAAAATTATTGTTTATATGTACTACTGGCAACATCCAATTCAAAATACAGATTAAACATCCAATAGGAGGTAATGCAAAGATTTAAGAAAAAATGCAAATTAATTTCTGTGATATTATACACTTAAGAGTTTAGAATTTTCCTTGTTTTTGTTAAGTTATACCAAATGAGTATGTATGTGTGATGGAATGAGACTGCAGATTGAATGGGAATTATTTCTGGTTTGTTGGGAGCTTCATGATTCTTCAAGCAACGCAAGAAGCCTGATTTTTCTTTCTCTTTACCTTAAAAACAAAAACTACAATGAACCAGATCAAGACATGAAAAAAAATTTGTGTTATAAACAAACAAGACAGGGTCTCCCTGGTGGCGCAGCAGTTAAGCGCTGTGCTATGGAGCTGTCGGCAGGAGTGACATGAGTTCGACGCCCAGCCGGGGAGATTCCCACATGACATGGCAGACCTCTCCTGACTTGTCCACTGCTCGCCTCAGCAGTGTATTTCCATCTATCTGCCCTTTCTGCTCCCCACTCTGTCTCTGGTGAACCTTCTCACCACCCCACACCTCTGGCCTGTACCCCAGCTTGTATGCATAAATAAATAAATCTTAAAAAAAAAGACAAAATATACACACATAAATACTGAAATATGAAGAAATCCAGCACTAAACTCCTCTAGAGTTCCCTAGCTTGACTAAAAGCTGGATAGTTATTCTACATTTTACATGAGCCTAAAATATTTTCTAAATGTATTGGATAGACTTGTATGCCTTTGTTTCTTTTCATAGGTAATTAATAAATTAGATTGCATATTCTCTTAAGTTTAATGGAGCTCTTATTGCTTGTATAGACTTAAGACTAAGAAAAAAATTACATAAATTTAAAAGAGAACAAATAAATTTCATGAATAAAGTAAAAAATGTCCAGTGAGTTTGATAGGTTTTTAAAGAAACTCAATGTTTTGCTAAAGAAGCTGGGTGGGAAATGTTCTAGCCCTTCTTTAAATTAATGGCCTTAGTTGTGAAAATACAAGAAGCAAAGGCATACATATGTGATCAAATAACAAGAAGATGCTAAGAGCTTGTTTTAATAATTTGGTACAGAAATGTAGAAAAATTGAGATAATATTAATAAAACAAGTGAATACTTCACCAAATTAGGCCGGTTTTATAATTTTGGTTTGAAACTATATGCCTTGCCCTAGTGAAAAGCACAATTACTTTACAGTAATTTGTATAAAAATTGGCTATATTTTCCTCTGAAAAGCCTAATTTGAATGCCCCAAATTTCCTAAGCGTTCTAATGGATCTAGCACATTGTAGTTGTCTCCACAAAACACATAAGATTATGAAAATGTAAAAATTGTGTTTGATGAATTTAGTAGTTCTCAACTAGGGGCGAGTTTACCCTCATGGAACATTTGGAAATGTCTGTAAAGATTATTGATTGTTGGGACTGGAGAATTTCCACTTGCATCTTACTGAGTAACGCCAGAGGTGCTGCTTAACTCACACAGCACCTCACAACAAAGAACCAGTGGGTCTAAAATGTCAATAACACTAAGGTCACAAAATCCTGAACTAAATGAAGTTATTATGGCTTTATTTAAAAGAAGTTATTTATCTGATGTCATACATCATAAGATAGTGCTATATGGTTGCTGCATTTAAAATGTCTGTTAAAAACGTTATTTTTTTAAAAATTAATTTATGTTGTTGCATATATCAATAGCTTGTCCTTTTTATTACTAATATTCCATTGTGAAGCTATACTTCAGTTGTTTTATACATCACCAGCTGAAGGACATTTGGGTTATTTCAAGATTTTGGTAATTATGAACAAAGCTGTTAAAAAGTTTGTATAATAAAATTCTGACTGACCTCTATCTTGGTTTCTGGGAGACAGACTTGCCCCAAGTTTTGGTTTTGAGGAGGGCTTCAGAGGCTTGTATGTCTTTTTAAAGAAAACAAAAACCCTTCTGTTGCTTCAGGAACAGCTATCATAATATAATAATATTATGATATATTATAAACTATAATATATGATTTATATATAAACTATATACAAATCATAATATAAACTCAGACATCTCACAGTTTTATGTTTCCAGTTATGGACAGAATTTCTAAAATATGCTTGTGCCTTTTTCTATACCCTTTAACTTTCTGTAGGTAGCCTGTCAACCAACTGGAATTATGATCTGGGTCCACACCCAAGGGCCAGTCCAGAGGTGTTCCATTAAGGATCGGGGCTAGAGGCATGTGAAGGGCAGGGAGGTAAAGGTCTGAGGTTAGGTCATTCACTTGTAGTGACACTTTTGAATTGTCTCTTAAGTCCACCTATAAGTCTAGGCTTGGTGGGGAAAAATCTTCAGAGGCAGCAGGGCGGGTGTCTTGTCACGATCAGCAGATGATCTCTTGCTTTCTCATAGTCACAGAATGGCCACATCAGGGCTATTTCATTTTCACCCGGAATTCCTGACCAGAAATATTACTATGGGGGTTCTCATTGCCTGCCTCCCAGCTCTGCAATAAAGTGGTGGGCAGAAGGTTGCTCACACTCTGCTCAGTGCTCACACAACCCATGGGGCAGCAGTGGAGATCATAACCAAACCCCTCAAATAAACCCCTATAGCTTTTTTAAATTCATAGTACTTTTTTGCAGTCCCATCAACCAGTCTGCTACACATGTCTGGTGAAACTGTTAAATTTCATGCAAATATTCTCAGGACTCTAAAATAGAGGAGGTAATCTCAAAATTCCTTTAGATTTAACCCAATAAAAAAAATCACTAGGTAATTACCATTTGGCAAAGGGAATCCTGGGCTGAGCCCACGGAGCAAATAGACTTCTGGTATCCACTGGGAGTCTTACAAAATATCCACATCAGAGGTCCATTCTCCTTGTTCTGTGTGTTCAGTTAGTCATTTCTGACATTTATGAAGATATGGTCTGTGTTCATCTCGAGGTATTGTTGGTGCTTTAGAAACTACTGGCCCAAGGTCACTGAAATGTGTACTCAATTTCTTTTGATTATTGACAAAAAATGAGAACCAACTGCCCAGATATTTGCACATTCAAGATGGCACTGCCCATCTAGTTATCTCCAAAGGGGAATATTAAGGTACTTTACAGCATATGTATTACTCTTCATTTTTTTTTTATACATACTAGCTGGGGTACAGGCCAGAGGCGTGGGGTGGCAAGAGGGTTCACCAGAGACAGAGTGGGTAGCAGAACAGGCAGATCGGAAATACACTGCTGAGGGGAGCAGCGGGCAAGGCAGGAGAGGTCTGCCGCGCCATGTGGGATTCTCCCTGGCTGGGTGTCGAACTCGCATCACCACTGCCGACAGCTCCACAGCACAGCGCTTAACCGCTGGGCCACCGGGGAGGCCCTGTATTACTCTTCATTTTAAAAGACTGCTTAAAAAAAAAATAGTAACCCTGGGAGGTTATCCATGTGAATGATGACTAGGTTAGTGTCCTATTGTGGAGAAGAAGCAGGTGTGCCAGCAGCCAAAGTTTATAGTGAAGCAACTTAAGAGAAAATTAGAGTACAGAATTTAGTATCTAGATTCCCTTCGGGGTGCATTGTTCTAAAATGAGGAGACAATACCTATATTCCTCAATCACTTTTACAGCTGGTCACAATCCCCATAACTATAGTTATTATTTTCTTCTAGTCCTGGGGAAATCTAGACTTACAAGTGAGATGACCCAAGGCTTTTCTGAAAGCCTACCTGCAGGTGGTATTGAGAGCAGTGGCCATGGACAGCCGTGGACAGCCATTTCAGATCAAATCACACTAAAATAGGGATAATCTCATCTCATTCCAGGGCTGTCATAAGCATTCAATGAGACTTCTTGACATCATAGGTGTTGAGTCCACTTTTCTCTCTGCCCCCAGCACACCACAAACATATTCATTAAGATCTCTTCAAGGATATCAAGTCTAGAAAAAGAAAATCCAGGATCATGAAAACAGGTATGCAACCATTGCTCTACTAAGTGAGGCTCAGGAGAGACTCATTTCCCTGGCAAGGCCTGTACTGACTAGACATCAACAGAGGCCTGGCTTTTCATAAATTTGCTTGTCCTAAGCTGTTCTCCAGTGTGGTCCAGGGAGATCCCAAGACTCTTTCAGAGGATCCTTGGAGTCAAAACTTGATTCCCCTTGTCACCAAGCCAGTTGACATTTTAACTCTCATTCTCTGCTTCTTCAATACATCAACGTTCATGGATCTAACCCATACAGACAAAAGAATTTGGAAGCCTAACTTATAACTGTTAAGGTTGCTAAGTAGAAGTGCCAGATTGAGCAATAAAAATGCAGGAAGCCCAGTTAAATGTAAATTTCACATAAACAACAAATATTGCATGGAATACACGCTTACTAAAAAGTTATTCGTTGCTTGTGTGACATTCAAATTTAACTGGGTGTGCCGTATTTTACCCGCCAACCCTAGGTCGGAAGCCAAAAACTTTTATTGAGCACTAGCCCAGGCGGCAGCAAACTACTCCCGCGCTCCGAGGAATTCCGGGTGCGACACTTCCGGCCTGGCGGGCGGCCTGCGCGGCGCGGCCCCGCCCATTCGCGGAAGCCTCCACGCTGCCCGGACACGACGTTCCCTCCAGGGCGGCCCCCCGGCCTCGCCTCTCGGCTCTCGGAACCGCCTCCCAGCCGCTGCGGACCGGGGCAGCGGCCTGGTCCCTGCGTGGACTGCTCGGCGCTCGCGCCGTTCTCCTGTCGCCGAGAGTGGCGGGCCGGCCAGTGGGCCGCCAGGACAGGCGGTAGCCATTCCTGTGTCGCTGCGCCCGCGGGGGCCGCCCGAACCGGCCACGATGCCACTGGGCCTGAAGCCCACCTGTAGCGTCTGCAAGACCACGTCGTCCTCTATGTGGAAGAAGGGCCCGCAGGGGGAGATCCTCTGCCACCACTGCACGGGCCGGGGCGGCGCGGGCGGCGGGGGCGCCGGCTCTGGGGCGGCCGGCGGGACGGGGGGCAGCAGCGGCGGTGGCGGCTTCGGCGCGGCGACCTTCGCCAGCACCTCGGCTGCCCCTCCGCAGACCAACGGGGGCGGGGGCGGCAAGCAGGTGAGCTCCGCCCGCGGAGGCCGACTGGGCGCGAGGCGGGCGGAGGCCGGGCTGGCTGGGAGGGGCCTGGAGCGTACCTTCCCCGATAGCCGTGCACTTGCTGGGCCGGGTCGTCTCCTCCCCTCTACCCCCTCTACCCCGCCATGATTAGATCTTCATTGACTTGGCCCTTTCAGAGCATCCTTTGTGAGAAATTGGAAGGGTGCTAAAGCAAGGAAATTAAAAACCCTCAGACATTCGCCCATTGTAATATTTTGGGGAACAACCGGACAACCCGATATACACACGTATACACAGAGACGCAAACGGTCATGTTACTGGGCCCTTTGCCTTGTTAGTAAAGGACTTTTTTTTTTTTGGTCTTACGTTATTAAGATGATGATGTCATTATTTTAAGTGACAGTGTAAGTATTCTATGGTAGGAGGTGCCTTGCCTAAGCCGTTCTCTGGCATTGTAGAATTGAGTTCAGAGTTTTTCTCTGATAAACACAACAAATGAGTAGTTTTTGCCTTGGCCTGCATTTACTCCTACTCCTGCCCCCTGCCCTATTGTAAGTAGCACACACCTTTTTGGAGACTGGAGATCCTTCCCTGAGGGCCTTCCTTGTTTTAATTATTCCAGTTTGTGCAATTACCCAGCATAAAAAGAAAAGGTGCACTCTTAATTTTTAAATGTCTGTGTAAAGTGTATACTCAAAAGCTCATAAATGGTTGTCTCAGATAGCAACCTTGCTGCACTTTTTATTTCTTTCTTTTTTGTTCGTTAATTGTTTATGTAACAGAGTAAGCAGGAAATTCACAGGAGGTCTGCTCGTCTCAGAAACACTAAATACAAATCTGCTCCAGCTGCTGAAAAGAAAGTTTCCACAAAAGGAAAAGGGAGAAGACATATTTTTAAATTAAAAAATGTAAGATGATTGTGGACAGTGTCTTTTACTATATTGTTGTGTGTGTAGTGTGTCTTCCATGGCCTTCATCACTCATCATTGAACTTTGCGTCTGCCCTTGGAAACTCTTCGAAACTCCACAAGAGAAGTAAGCTCTGTTGCAAGAGGCTTACTGTTTATTAAACAATACCCCTTCTCTTCTTTCAGTTTTTTACCGCCTCTGGAAAATATAAAATATGAATCTAACAGAAATAAACCTTGAACTCATTTTATTGGGTTGTGTAAGAAAGGACCAGGTAGAATTATGGTTCTTACTGTGACCAGATACACTAGGAAAACTTTTTTAAAATTCTTTAAAGATCTACATAAGTAATACTGAAACTTGTTCATTTTCATCTTTATTTGTTACAGCCCCAGAAAGTATAGCTTACTGATTTATAATAATGAATTTGATGACTATGAATAAAAAAATTTGTTAAAGCTTTATCTCTTCTGCTCTAATAGATTTTTTGAAAGGCTTGAAGGTGAAAGCACATTTTGTTGCAGTATATTATCATTTTTGTAAGCACAGTGGGACAGTGGTCAATCTCAGTGTACAATACGTTGTGCACTACTTTTTTAAACCTCTGTATATTTGTTTTCAGAAAAAGAATGCTTCACTTACCAGTAAAGACATTTCTCAAGTTGGACATACTTATAAAACACAGAGAAGCACTTTGGTAATTTTTGTGCAGATTGTAGATTGTTTTTAAGAGTCCCTAATTTAAGGTATTTTAAATTTTGTTTCCTTCATATGAGGCATTTCTTGACTAGATAAGAACATGTTAAGTGAATATTCAATTGATTATAGTTGTACCATGAAATCAAGTTTTTCTCAAATATGGTTGAGTATGTTCTCTACAATTATTTCAGTATTATTTTCACTACCAGCCCCTTCAACGATTTCACCAAGAAATATTTGGGGAGGCCTAGTTTCTGTGTTGTGCCATAAATTTGTATGTTACTATGCTTGCAAAGGGATTTTAATGCTGGGTGATGGGAAATCACCAAGGAAGTTTCTTTTAGCCTTTGTTCAATCTTACTGTAAAATTAGTTTTGATGATATTGTCATAGTTAAGTTCAGGTGGAGAATGTTTGCAAGGAGTTACTAGCTCATTTTGTTTTTGCCTACATATTTCTTCCTACAGTCACTTCTGTCCTATTCAGGTGATTCAAGCCATTATATTGTTACAACTTTAATGTATAATAAAGCCCTGAGAATGTCCATGTTAAATCTCAGTCACATAGAAGCTTGTCTTTTGGTTCTCAGCAGTTTTGAAGCTGATGATAGCAGGAATAGCAGAAGTATTCAGACTGCTTTGCCACAACATGCAGAATGTAATTTATCTTTTTATCACATTTCTTGTCACCAAACAACAAAGTTAGTATTTTTCAAATTACAGAACTATCATACATGACTGGGAAAATGCCTGTGCATACACATACACAGCACTATGAATGTGTTAATGCTCTTACTTTTGTTTTCTCATAGCCTATCAAAGCTCCTGAGTCGGTTTCCACTGTAGTCACTGCAGAGTCAATCTTCTACAAGGTAAGCATCTGCAGAGTTACTGAAGGAAAATTTGGGCCTATTGTATATTCTTCTAAAATGTCGGGTTAGTGTAATGGCCTCTGCTGCTCTATAAGGTTTAATTATTTTTTTATTGCTCCCATCTAAGCCATTTTCCACCACTGTTGACTGTTATAAAACATCACATCCAGAACTGAGGTGGGAGGGGAAGTTGCCTATTGAAATATGCTATGAGGACCTTAAGAATTTTTAATGTAAGTTATGGGGATTATTTTTAAGTACTAATTTATGGTGTGGAACTGTGAGAAAGCAAGCCCCTCTAGCCATTGAGATGGTATTGAAGGTAAGAACAGAGGTGTGATTGCGACTAGGAGAGCGTGTGACTGATGTCTACTGGGTAGTGTAAGCACAGAGATTCTAAAATGCCTTTAGGCAGAAGTGAGGGTAATAAGGGCAGTAGTGGGCATTAGCACCTACCAGAAGTCCTTGGTGAGAGTGAGTCTAGGAGTGAGGTAGTCAGATTTGTTAGCCCGTAAACATCTTGTTACCTCAGTGAGATAAGTGACATGGAGTTATTTTTAACCAGAAACCTTAGGAAAGCAATTGGAACAAAGAAAGGACCTCAAAGCCCTGGCAGGCCTGGCGCAGGCAAAAAGCCTGCATTGTGTGTATAGTGTGTCCTCCACGGCCTTCATTTCTCATCATTGAACTTTGAGTCTCTCTTGGAAACTTCCAAATTCCACAAGAGAAGTGAGCTGTGTTGCAGGAGGCTTACTGTTTATAAATCATATTCTTCTCTTCTTTCAGTTTTTTCAGACATGGATCTGAACTGTCACTTAGGGGGTAGTGCTGTGTTAGTGTTTTATTTATACCTGACTTAAGTGGACCAAACACTGGAAACACAAGTGATTATTTGCCTTCAGTGTATCTTTCTTTCTGTTAGCCCAAGATCTGTATACTCTTAAATAGTTTATACCCAGGCAAACCTTTCTCCTGTATTTCTGGCATTTCATACATTGTTAGCACGTGTTTGCTGCGTAACAGAGTTGAGGTGAACATTTTGCATACTTCATTCAGCCCACTCCCTGAAGTGGGTACTGTTATCTTTATTGTATAGGTAGGGACATTGAGGCACAGAAAGATTTATTAACTTGTCCAAGATCACATAACTGGCAAGTCCTGTAGCAAAGCAGTCTGATGCCAGAGTCCGAGCCTAGAGCTCAGCTCCTGGCTCACTGCTCAGGTGAGCGGCTATGTGATTGGGCTGAGACCAGCCTCTGTGATATTTCTTCATCTGTCAAATAGGGATTGTAAGTTGAAACTGCTTTGTAGGGGCAAATGAGATTTTGTATATTAAACACTTCATAGATTAGTCACTCAATGAATAATAGAAATTATGATCATCACATCTTCAACTTCATGCAATTACCTTCACAGATTAAGTCCAGAATAAACTTGTTGGGCTAAAGATTTAACTTACTAATTGTGTCCAAGCGTGTCTCAACAGAAAGCTGTGAGGGATCTGCTATTGGAAGCATTTGTAGTACTTTGTTACTGGGGTCTGTCACCCATATTTATTAAACAATAAGAACAAAATGCAACAAAATGTTCTAGTAGCGCTGCAGGCGCCCAGTGTGGGGGCTGTCACACTAATGACACTGCAGGCAGCACTTGGGTGCATGAGTTTAAGAGGTCATTGCCAGCTGCCGAACTAGAGCCCAGATCAAGCATTTGAGAGGAGGGGAAGTGGGTGCCACTGGATGGAACGGATACCCAAGAACCAGAAGAGTTTAGTGACCTCCTTGGGGCACTTCAGTGACGTAACAGCTCTGTGAACTCAGGTCTGGTCATTCTTGAGCCTGTGTCTTTTGTGTATTGGACCCCCTTTCTCTTCTGCCAGTAGCACTGAAATCTCCCTGGGAATGAAGGAATTCCTTAGGTCAAGTGTCGCAGTCCTGTTTGGTGTTTACATATATATATTCTTTCAGTATATATTCAAATTCCTATTATAAGTAGGCTCTGTTTTTTATGTGTATGAGAAAACACATAATCATTTATAATTTGAGACTAATAATCATACATTATTGGCTAGGCAAAGCTAGCCATAAATTCAAACTATTTTATGACAAAAACTTCAAATTTGGAGTAGAGGCTGAAAGAACCAATTGATGATGGTTGTGAACTACCAAGTAGCAAATTATGGGGAGACAGGACTATACCTATCCATAGTTGTCTGTGGGTCTGCTAAACTTAAGCGGCCAATTCGACCACCATTCTTGTTACCTGCATTCTGCATACCTATACAAAGTCAGAACTGCTAATCAATCAATTATAGCCAAACCTTACAGGGTGCCTTTCAAATCAATCAAGAGCAGAAAACTTGATCACCCTGAGAAGGGTGTGCATCACGAGGTATGACCAGGAACGCCCGGGGGGCTGATGACAGCTGCATAAACTTACTCCCGACTTACACATCATAAGGTATGACCGGGAATGCCCAGGGGGCCAAGGACTTCTGTATGACAGGGACCCCAAAAGCTGATCAGTGGAATGCCTTGTTGATAAGATTGAAACCATGGCAGGGATCTAGGGCTTGATCTCAATTATAGTACCGAGTCATCAAGCAGATGAGAAGTGCTTGGAGGGCAGACTCACAATCCCTAATACTACAGATGACAGCACATTTTCTAGTTTTCCCCCCTCCCTTTTTGTTCTCCTTCGCCTTACAGCTGATGCTGTATGGTTATTCTATCAATTAAAAGGCCAGGATCTTGCTCTTCAGCAACATCCTGCGTTATGTAGCCTGCTCCACGATGCTCATGTATTAGTGTGGTGTTGCCCGACACAACAGTCGTCCAGATGCTACCGTCACCCTTAGACACATGGATAAAGGGTACAGCAGGAAAAGTTCCTGTCACAGTTCAATTACTGGAAATATTTCTCCAGAAGCATTTGTATAATTGATGTAAGTGTGCATACCAGTTGCTAAGGCCCTGTTTTGAGGGAAACAGCAACAAATCACAGCTGATTACTGCAGTCAAGGACAGTGTGGCTTACCGAGAACTACACCTGCCTAAGAAAGCTTTGAATGTCATAAAGATGTGAATCAACCATATGGCTATTCAAAGGAGAGATTATTGCTAGTTCAAGATCCAGGGAAAAGAACATAGGGCAGACAGCAGAGGCAGAGGTATAAAGGGACTAAACCCAGGGCATGTACGGATTAGTTAGTTATGAAGTAGAGTAGAGATAAGACAAAAGAACTGAATGTCAGAAATACCAGTAATTGTTTTATGGAAGAACATTAAAGTGAATTGAAGGGGACGAGACAAGCCCAGGAGACTGAGGAAAGGTACAATAAATTGAGGATAAAGCTATTCTGAAGACTGATTATAATAAAGAGTTTCGGTCGTTTCTTTTGGTTTAAACTTAATGGAGTCTATTTTCTTCAATGGATGATTAAGGAAGGGGGTATATAGAGTATATTCTCACTGCTTTTCAGTACAGAGGTAGATAGCTAAGCTGGTATAGTTGCTTTGGCTGCAGTCTCTGCCTTATGTGGCTATCAACAAATCACTTAACCTTTCTGTAGTGTAATGGCCCTGCCCCCCCCCCAAAATAGAGGTAGTATTGATACCTTTGTGATATAAAATCAAAATATCTTCATAAACAATGTTTTGTGCAGATGCAAGTTGTCATGTGTATATGCAATTTTTTTCATTCAAAAGTGAAACAATTCTAGAATTGTCATCAGTCATGTCAACATTGATACTTTAGACAATCTCAAAAAACTTTTATTAACCACTTTGAAAACTGTTGCTCTCATGTGAGGAATTTTCAGTTTGAATTCATTTTAATATGAAATGTTCTATTCACTTTAAATATGGAATTATCTTCTACTTCTCTCAGGGAGTATATTACCAAATTGGAGATGTTGTTTCTGTGATTGATGAACAAGATGGAAAACCCTACTATGCTCAGATCAGGGGATTTATCCAGGACCAGTATTGTGAGAAGAGCGCAGCACTAACGTGGCTCATTCCCACTCTTTCTAGCCCCAGGGACCAATTTGATCCTGCATCTTACATCATAGGTGAGTTGACAATTGGTGCAGGTTCTTGAACCCTGTTATTTCTCCATTATTATATATAAGAATGTATTAGTCTGCTCAGGCTGCCATAAAATACCATAGACTGAGGGCTTAAACAATAGCAATTTATTTTCTCACAAAATCAAGATGTTGTTAAGTGGCTTCTGGTGAATGTTCTCTCCCAGGCTTCTGGATAGCCACCTTCTTAACATGTACACTCCTAGAATCTGTTCTTCTTATAAGAACACAATCAGGGCTACCCCCTCAGGTCCCCTCTCTGCACGGAGGGCTTTCTTGTCCTTCTTACCTCCCAATAAATCTCTTGCTTTTCTGTAAAAAAAAAAAAAAACAAACCAACACACCAAATCATGTTGGATTAGGGTCCCACCCTTATGATCTCATGTAACCTTATTTTCCTCCCTAAACGCCCTATGTCCAGTACCATCACATTGGGAGTTAGGGCTTTAGCATACGAACTTGGGAAGGATATAAATCATTCCATAATAAGCTTAAGTACTATCAAATACAAAAAAATTAGGGCCTTCCTGGTGGTGCAACGGATTAAGCAGCACTGTGAAACTATCCAGAGCCAGTGCAGCACGAGTTTAATACCTGGCCAGGGAGATTCCTACATGGCGCAGCAGACCTCTCCTGCCTCGCCCGCTGTTCCCCTCAGTAGTGTACTTCAGTCGATCTGCCTGTTCTGCTCCCCACTCTGTCTGTGGTGAATCCTCTCATCACTCACACCTCTGGCCTATACCCCAGTTTGTATGTATAAATAAATAAAAAGTCTTTTAAAAAATACAAAAAATTAGAGAGCTTTGTAGAAAATACAAAGGACATTATAACAGGGTTGAATACGATTAGTTATTTTGAGTTCGGCCATATGAACTTGCTAAAAAGTGCTGTGAAAAAGATTTTCCTGAGTAACCCAGCATTTAACTATTAAAATTTATTCCTTGGGGGCCTCCCCGGTGGTGCAGCGGTTGAGTGCTGCGCTGTGGAGCTGTCGGCAGCGGCGACGCGAGTTCGATGCCTGGCCGGGGAGAATCCCACATGGTGCGGCAGACCTCTGCTGCCTCACCCGCTGCTCCCCTCAGCAGTGTACCTCTGATCTGCCTGTTCTGCTCCCCAGTCTGTCTCTGGTGAACCCTCTTGCCACCCCACGCCTCTGGCCTGTACCCCAGCTTGTATGTATAAATAAAAAAAAATCTTTAAAAAAGAAATTTATTCCTTGGAAACTAGGTTAGGTTACTTAGAAAAATCTGTTCAATAATAATTTCTAAAAGAAGCATGGCAGTTATTTTAAAATCTTAAAAATTTCAATATGTGTCCATCTACATTTCACACATTTGCCTTTTATAACTTGTCATTGTTGATAATTGAAATAGCAGCTACTGTACTCTCATTAATTTTAAGATTGCCAAAAAAAAGTGGGACAAAAGGTTCTTGATGTAGGCTCTCAAGAAATTAGTGATGAATACAATTTTGAATGTTTTCAGTTTTTAATTTACTGTGAACTTTTAGCCCTTTCTGCAGTGAGCATGTAATGCTTTTGCATTCTGTAAAAAAAAAAAAAAAAAGAAACTTACACCACTGTTTCATGGACACTGGTTCAGTGAGAGCATTTGTGAAGCAGGCACGAGTGAGTGGGAAGACCCATTCTAGAGTGTGTGGATTTGAGTCGCCACATTTCTGACCTATGGAGCTAGATACAAAATCCAAGTGTAACATTCCTGTTGGGAGCCATACTTAATATTTTCTTGTAAAGTGCTTTTGAATTAATAAAATATTAGCATAATTGTATAATTAAAAGAAAACATTGCAAAAATTTATTTAGCAGAACTCTTGAACAAATAATGTCCTACTATTATTATCACCTACATGGCAAGTTTGATACATGACCAGTTTTGATCTTCTGCTTGTAAATACATAGAAGAATGAACTTTCATTTACCTAATCTGTCAGACAGATTAGGTCTAGGCAATCATCTCTGTGGCTCCTCTCTCACCTCTTCTTCCACGTCCTCTATAGAAGGCAACATAGCAGAGGTTCAGAAAACAAACTCTGGAATTCAGACTATCTGGTCTCATAGCCCAACCACTAGCTGTATGATCTTGGGCAAGTTCCTTAGCTGGTCTTACTTCACTTTTCTAATATGTAAAATGGAAGTAGTATGCCTGGCTCAGAGGGTTGGCATGAGGATTTAAAGTATTGTTATATGGAAAGTGCTTAGATCAACGTAGGCATGTGATAAACACAATATAAGGCTGACTATTTTTAGAATCCTTTCTATATTCACTTGATGTTTGGGGAAGAATGCTGTTATTAGTCAAGCAGTTAAGGTAGAAAAAAGTTGGAAAATAACTTCAGAATACACATGTTTCAGGACTAATGTCTATTGCCACCAGAGTGATTTTCCTAGTACCTCAGATTTATAACATTTTATGAAAATGAAATACATGTTCAAAAATGTGTTGAACTTTTCAACTGGTTGCCTTTCAGGACCAGAGGAAGATCTTCCAAGGAAGATGGAATACTTGGAATTTGTTTGTCATGCACCTTCTGAATATTTCAAGTCACGTTCATCACCCTTTCCCACAGTTCCCACCAGACCAGAGAAGGGCTATATTTGGACTCACGTTGGACCTACTCCTGCAATAACTATTAAGGAAACAGTTGCCAACCATCTATAGTTTGAAAAGTAAAGCTAGACTTCCACTTACCTTGTTTTCTTACTGCCATAAGATACACCACCTTTTATCAATGAAATACTTAAATGGAAAAATGACTTAAAAGTTTTTTAGTACCCAATTATCATTAGCCTTTTAAACCATTAGTTTGTTACTAGTCATTTAGGAAATTAAAAGAGGTAAAAAAACAATTAAATGTACTTTGAAGTTAAACATTCTATATATGTATCTTCCCAGGCAAAGACTGTTTTCCAAGGAGACCATTAGGAACAGGTAGTGTTTATTTTTCTCTATAATTTATTTCTAGAAACTCATGAATGAATTGTATTTTTATACAACAAAGTTTTAATTAAGGTTTGGATTTCTTACCAAAGGCTTAATCAAATGAAATGTAGCTATGGCCAACAATATCACAAAGTTATACAAGCTTTATTTTCTCATCTAGAAAGTGCCAATAGACTTTTGGCTAGTTTAACAACAATATGAAAATGGGAAGAAGTGAGAATTGCACACACTCACCCCTTCTTCCACCCTGACTTAACTAGCATTTTTCAGCCCCAGGGAAATTTGTCAGAATCTAGTTTAATTGTAATGATTTTGAGCTGTAGCTGTTTTTCTACATTACAGTTTGTGGGTTGAAAAAAGCAACTGTAGATAACTCTGTACATAGTCATCTCTTTATTCAAAATAAATATAGTAAAATTGATTGTAAATGCCATTGTAAATAACTAAGAGCTAATACTCAAACTTTTGGATTAAAATGTATTTTCTATAGTGTATTTCCATTGGATTTATTTCACTTAAACAAATAGGACTTTCTATCCAAAAATATATAAATAGGAAACATCAGTATTGTAGTACTTGTAATTTGTTGTGATAAATTAATATGTAATTAATTTTAGAAAAGTCTAAAAAATGGCTGATTGACAAAATGAAAGTTTGATATAAGGTATTTATTGAAATGAAGGAAATTTTTTAGAGTTAATGTTTTATTTATTTATTTTCTTATATCTTTGTTAATTTTTGGATACTATTTGATTTCTACCCTCTGTCTGATGTGGTCCCTGTAGTTACCTCATCACGATAGCACCATGATCTATCACCATAGTCCCTTGTGCACTTTCCTCCCCTATTTTAACTCCTTTCTCTTCCCCTTCCTTGCTATGTATGCCTCAGGTCTATGGTCAGCTTGCAAGTTTTGTCTTAAATGAAGAACAATTTTAAACCATTTTATACTGACCATTTGTTCTTAATTGGTAGATATTTGTGTAATATCTTTTAAAACAAAGATTAAATTTCCACTTTCCTCAACAAACACCAGTGGTTCCCATTGCTTACAGAATAGATTTATACCTTTTCTCCTGCTACCAAAAGTTTGCTCTGATGTAGTTCCAGTATGTTTTCCCAGCCTTGTCCCCTTTTCATTCTGACTGATATGATTCTCCTGACAACCTCACTTTCCTGGCTATTCATATTGTTCCCTCCAGTGTCACTGCAGACTGCCTTCAGGCCCTCAAATTCTACCCGTGAGATCTTTCCAGATTAACATGGCTCCCTAAAATCAATCTCTGTCTTAGTCTGTTGTTGTATTTAAGTGTCTTTTTCTACTGCTCTAACCCCTGTTCCATGGAGGACAGAGATGGTATGTTTTATTTACAAATCTTTGTAGTAACTCTCACAGCATTTAAGCCAGGTCCTTGCTTATGGAAGGTGACTGCATGTCCAGATTGGATACTGTTAACTAAATTGCCTGTTGATATTTTATTAATACTAGCTCCTGCTAGTATAACACTCACGATCTGTCAATTTAAGTAGAATTTCAAATTGTTATAGTCTAGATTAGTATTAGATTGTTTTAAAGATTGTTTTAACAGGATGTTAAGATGCACTCTAAATAGTTCTCTTACACATATAAATCTCACACAAATTCATGCTGAAAAAATTACCCCAACCAATTCATGTTCTTGGCTGTGAAGGACTTTTTTAGGACTGTTATGTTTTACATCAAGAAGCTTGAATAATGATTCTATTTTAGTCATAAGTTGGTGAAATCATAAGACCAGTGGAGTAAAAATTACATATATATATTTTACATGTATGTGTGTTTATATACACAGTTATATACATAGTGTATTTATATACATAGTTATAGTACACATACTCAGAATGAGATTCTGTCATGGATTAGGGAAGGAAATGTCACTTTGTGGATTTTATTTGGCCAACCTGGGAATGGTTTAGGAATGTGTACCAGATATGTAAACTATACCTTTTGTTGGACTCTGTTCCTCTTACACCCAGAAAATATAAGCCAAGAGGTCAGCTTCATGAAGGAGTAAGAGGGAACCTGAAACCAGCTAGAGTGGAATATTTAAATAAGTTGCAGTGCATTTGTGTGCATTTTTCTTCCTTTTCAGTATTTTTTGGAGGTTTTCAGCAATGGGCACATATACATGCAAATATATATAAACACACACACTTGTGTGCATACTGTCTAAGTGGTGGTGTGGGGCTACCAGTTTTTAGTCCATACATGTATAGAACATTTTGCATACAGTAGATTTTTTAAATTTATTTTTCATTATTAAAATTTTTCTTCTTAATTAAAGAAGCAAGAAGCAAAATAGATGAACTAGACTTTGGGTTTTTTTTCTTTTTGGTTTTTTTTCACTACTCCTGCCCCAGATGAACTAGACTTTGAGTCTGGACATCAAAAGTAATGCAGAAACCAATTAATTAAAACCAGAAAGTTACATGAGTGATCATCAATCAAGAATTACAAAGAGCAGGGGGTTTTTTGTTTGTTTTTCTTTTTGAGATTTATTTTTGCATACAAGCTGGGGTTCAGGCCAGAGGTGTGGGGTGGTGAGAGGGTTCACCAGAGACAGAGTGGGGAGCAGAACAGGCAGATTGACGGAAATACACTGGTGAGGGGAGCAGAGCGCGAGGTAGAAGAGGTCTGCGCCATGTGGAATCTCCCCGGCCAGGCATCGAACTCACACCGCAGCCGCCAACAGCTCCAGAGTGCTGCGCTTAACCCGTTGCACCACCCGGGGGGACCTTTAAAGAGCAGTTTTTAAGCCCTTGTAAGACAGAGAAATGACATACAGAGAAATAAATTCAGGGATTTAGTTAATTTAGTGATTCTCATTTTGGTTTATCAATTCCTAGACCCAGTCCCTGGACTCTGTGATGAACACCACGTTCTGTAGGGTGCTTAAATCATTCAAACTGGAGGCTTGGCAAGACTGACACAGTGGTCCAGGTTCAAGTTTGTCCTTACTCTCTTTTACTCTGAGTCCATGTTCCCTTCCAAATTGCCTGTCTGACTTGTTTTAGGCCCCAGAAATGTTAGAGACTGTCCCACAACTGTACAAGATAGAATTTCTGTCATAGAGCCTTTATTCTCTATCATTCCTAATGCTTCTGATTCACTGATCAGAGCCTGGCTGACACAGTTACTGAGACACTGAAGGTTAAAGGTAAGAAACTGCTGTTTTTCATTATAAGCTATTTGGAATCATATGACCCTTAAAAGAAAAACTATTATTTTGATAAAATTTTAAATTAAAAAAATCCTAATGGAGGAGATAAGGAAAAAGGAAAAATCAAGATTGGGTTATAAAAAAAGTTTCTATTTGTCAAAAGTATACAAATTTAAAAAGCAAACAAAATAAGGATAACTGGCTCACTCATGTGACTACTGACAGGGATGTCAGCTCCTTACTATGCCGGCCTCTCCGTGCAGATCAAATGATCCATGATAGAATGCACAAGTACGCATAACAGCCACCAGCTTTTTATAATCCGAAAGTGACATACCATCACTTCTACCCTATGCTGTTGATCACACAGACCAACTCTGGTTCAGGGGAGGGGACTACACAAAAGTGCAAGCGCCATTAGGGACCATCTGAGAGGCACAGAGGGACACCATATCCAGCTGGTGGAAATGTAAACATTGCTTTTTGGAAGGGTACTATGTATCAATCTTTAATTACTATTATGCCAGATACAAATAAATAAGCCAAACACGAAAGGACAAATATTGTACAATACCTCTATAGGAGGTACCTAGAATAGAGAAATTCATGGATACATGTTACCAGCGCTGGGGGTTAGAGCAGGGATGGGGGTTAGAGCATGTGGGATGACGAAAAAGCTCTAGAAATAAATTGTAGTAGTGATGTAACATTGTGAATGTACCTATGCCACTGAATTATACACTGTAAAATGTTTAAAATGGTAGATTTATGTGTTTTACCAAAGTAAAAAAAATGATAGGTAGACGATAAAGTCAACAGAATTTAATGACCCATTGGAAGTAGAGAATGAGGAAGAAAAAGACCTATTATTTTGCAGAAAAGAAAAACTACCATCTGCAAGCTTTCCAGGTGGAGGTAATTAGTATCTGTTTTGCTTTATTTTGTTTTACTGTAATCAGTTCACTTTATTGTATTACTATTAAATTTTCAATAATTAATGATTGCCTTTTCGTTTGCTTTGTTTTCTGTTATGATCATTCATACATTGCTAAACTCTCTCCTGAAATACATAATTTAATAAAATCAAAACTCTCCCCTGATTATATCCAGTCATATAATATGTTCTATCAACTTCATCTTCTTAGAAACATCCCCATATCTAGGACATTACCTTTTCCTCTGTCCTAGATTCCATATTTTCAGAATCTCATGTTTTTCTCCCTTTTTGGTTTAACACCTCATTTTGGTGGAGTTCATCATCCAGTACATTCTACAGAAAAGAACCATGGGAAGTAAATTACCATGTGAAAGTTTCGTAATTCCGGCTTCACAAAAATAGAAACACAGGCCACTGGAATAGAATAGAGAGTCCAGAAATAATTCCACATAAATAATGACAGTTTATCTTTGATAAATCATGACCTTACACTGGAGAAAAGAAAGCCCCTTCCACAAATGGTGTTGGGACACTTGGACAGCGTTGATGCAAAAAAAAAAAAAAAAAAGGCATTAATTACTTTTTTTTTTAAAGATTTATTTATGCATACAAGCTGGGGTGTCGGCCAGACGCAGGGAGTGGTGAGAGAATTCACCAGAGACAGAGTGGGGAGGAGAACAGGCAAATCAACTGAAGTACACTGCTAAGGGGAGCAGCGGGAGAGGCAAGAGAGGTCTGCTGCGCCATTTGGGAATCTCTGGCCAGGTATCAAACTTGTGCTGCAGTGGCTCTGGATCGTTTCCTAGTGCTGCGCTTAACCCGTTTAGCCACCAGGGAAGCCCTAAAAAAGGCAGTAATTACTTAACCACACACACACACACACACACACACACACACACACTTAAATCAAAATTGATTAAAGACTTTAATATAAAACCTGAACCCATAAAATACATTAAAAGAAAACATAAGTCATATACTCCTTGACATTAACCATAGAGATGTATTTGGGGAGTTAACTCCAATGGCAAAGAGGGAAAGCAAAAATATACAAATAGGACTATATCAAATTAAAGACATTTTGTACCATGAAAATAACTGCCACAAAAACAAAAAGACAACCTGTGAACTGGGAGACTATATTTGCATATCATACATATCACAAGGGGTCAATTTCCAAAATATGTAAAGAACTCATATAACTCAACACCAAAAAAACCTAATCAAAAAATGAGCAAGAGACCTAAATAGATACTTATCCAAGGGAGACATTCAGATGGCCTACAGGCACAAGGAAAAATTTTTAACATCACTGATTATGAGGGAAGTGCAAATCAAAACTACAATGAGAAAGCAACTCACCCTTGTGAGAGTGGCCTGTTTCAAAAAGACTGGAAACAACTAATGATGAGTATATGAGAGTAAAAGGAACAGTGGCCTATTGTTTGGAAAATGATTTGGCACAGCCTTCATGGAAAACAGTATGAGGTACCTCAAAAAACTTAAAGAAATACTGTATGACCCAGCACCCAGCAATACCACTGCCATGTGTTTACCCAAAGAATATGAAAACACTAAAGCGAAAAAAGGATCATGCACTCCTATGTTCATAGCAGCATTATTCACCATAGCAAAAGACATGGAACCAATGTAAACACCCACTGACAGATGACCCAATAAAGAAATTGTGGACCTTATACTCAATGGAATAATACTGAGTTATTTAAAAAGTTGAAACTGCCCTTTGGGACAAAAAGAAGGGATCTTGAGGTGATGAAATAAGTCAAAAAATTACCTAATGGTTTCACTCATTTATAGAACAAAAATAACCAAAGAAAACAAATGGGCAAAACACAACAAAAATAACACTTAGAATGTGAAAAATAGAGTGGTTACCAGAGGGGATAGGAAGCAGGGAGGAGGGAAGCGTGGAGGGAGTGTGAGAGTATTGGCGCCAGAGCTTTGATGGAGAGGGAGTGAAGCAAGCTCTTTCATGGAGGTGTGAAGCTGTTCTCCCAAAATTATAGCCATCCATGTAGAAGATTAGCAGGTTGATACAATTTGAGATTTAAAAAAAGTTAGTGGGTCATGGCGCTATCTCCTCATGTTTATATTCCAGAGAGATGACTTGCACCTGACAAAATGCTTATGTAGTCTGTGAAAAAACATTTCAAAGAGACTGAGAAAATACTAGGTTTCTAAGGTAAATATTTCTGACAAAAAGAGGTGAAAGGGAACTCTCTTCCCTTAAATTCAACAGAAGATAATAAGTCTCTTGTTTTAAATTCATATTTGTCCTTACAAAGTTCACTCTATCTTTGGAAGAGGGAGTGTAGGGTAAATGAGGTAATCAGGTTTTTCCACCCTCCCGCCATTAGCATTAATGGCAGACCCCTTTGGTCCTACACGAATGCCTGGTGGCTGGCACCTGAGGTAGGGTGTGGGCTTGCATGGGTGGGCGCACTTGAGCTGGGAGACTGAGCACATAAGGCCAGGGTGGGGTATGGCAGAGTGTGGCGGAGAGAGTTGGAGAACGTCATGGGAACAGCTAGGACAGCAAAGAGGCTGATTGAGCTGATGATGAACCTACTTGGTGTGGGATGGTTGCAGAACAGGGAGAAAGTGGGCAGCTTTTTGACTCAGGCGTTCATATTAGGGCTGCTTTGTTTGTTTTTTCTTTCTCACATATATATGTATCATATATATTATTTATATAATTTTATATATTATATATGTTTTTTCCCCTTATATCATTGTTCATCCTTGTACAGTAATTGGTTTCTCTCTCAGGTGTAGTACCCGTAGCACTCCCACCACCATATCACCTGCAAACCACCACCACATACTCCATTGCTCCTCCTTCCCTTGCTCTGATCCCCCCCTCACCCCCTCTGCATGCACCAGATCTATGATCAGTCCACTGGCTTTGTCCTTTCTCTGAACCAGGTCCTGCTTTCCTGGACTGCAGCAAAGGCTGTTCAAATTGCCAGGAGCAACTGGGAGCCAAGTAGCGAGGCTTAGCAGTTCAGGAACCTCCCAGAGGACAGGTGTGGAGTAGGTCCTCAGACTCCTTGATTCTAGAACTTTCTAGGTACTAGGAGACTGTCCTGGATTCCCCAAAACAGGCTGGTCTCTTGAGTTCTGTGTTTCCTCGTCAGAACTGTTTGTCCTGTTTATTCTGAGAATAGTCACATGAAGCTACAACAGGGTCTTGTAATTCTGATGATGGGAACTCCATTCTCAGCAAATGTCAGAGGGGAAGTTCCTGGAAGAGGACAGACTCCAGTAGGTCCGGTCTCAGAGCTGCTATTAATACATACTGTTATTTTTGTGAGCATTCCAGTATTCACGATTCACCCAGCAATCTTTAGGCAGGGCATAACTTGCACAATCATAGTTAGTGGGTCTCATCATGTGGCTTTGTTAACAAGTCTAACAGATTCTGAAGGTATAAACTAAATCTAAAAACAATCCTGTGCCAGAGGGAAATGCATTTTTTATTAATTCTTCTCTGCAAACACTAACTGCTTTGTATCTAGCAGATTCACAAACATTACCTCATTTAATTATCCTTGTTTTATATTTCAATAATCATGGATTTCGAATGTTTTTAGATTCCACTGCCCTCTCCCACTTCTATGTCAGTGAAGCACAATCACATTAGAATCACCTCTGGAGCTTTAAAGAAAATACTGTGAAAATTCCACAAGCATCCAATTAAATCAGAATCTCTTGAAGTGAAGCTGGACCTCACTAGATTCCAAAGAATCTAGTAAAACTTCAAAATAAGAAAAAATTTTGAAACTCCAGAGGCAATTCTAATGTGCAATCAGAAATGAGAACCACACTTAGGCTAGTTCTCTCTTTGTACATAAAAAAAGGTGATAAAATCTTCAATTTTTACAAAGTGAAAAAGAGATGAAAACATTGTGTATCTGGGCAATTCAGGATTACAACAAAGGCCTATCTATACCAGTAAGCCCTGATAGAGCTAATTCATACATGGGACTCACAAAATACAGGGCAACATTTGTCACAAAACTGCAAATTTGAATCAGCCTTCACTTACGGAAACACCTCAGCTGGAGCTCGTTTACCTCATCCTAGAAAAACAGCACGACCAGCTTGACGAGGAAGCCCCTGTTCCAGCCACACGAGCTCTGCCTTCCATGGCCAGCTCCCAGAATTGCTGGGGAAGAGCGCACCTCTGCTCTGAGATATTCTCCAACCGTGGGATGTTTTCCCTTGGATAAGGACCTCAAACTCGTTATTAAGTTGTTTTAATTGTGATTTAAAAGTTTTACCCATGTGTAGGGTAAATGAAAGAATCATCAGGTTTTTCTGCCCTCCCCTCAGTAATAGACGTCTGCAGGCCTACACGCATGCCTGATGGCGGCACCTGGGGTAGAGTGTGGGACTGCGTGAGTGGGCGCGCCTGAGCCGGAGACTGGGCTTATAAGCAGCAGCAGCAGCAGAGCAACAGAAGTGGAAGAGGAAGTGGCAGTGACAGAAGGAGCAGAGAACGCCTGAGAGCCCAAGAGAGTGAAGATTCGCCAGGGGCTGGGAGGTCTGTCAGCCTCCTAGCCCCCTTGCCTGCCCTGTACCTGGTTGCCTGCCTACAAAAGACCATCAAAAGCCTTAAAAAGCTATGAGAGCTCCAGAACCTACTTCCCTTTGACCCATCTGCCCAGATCATGGAGAACCTGTGCTCCTGGTGTTTTCCTGCCCCTACACCATGAGATAGGACTTAAAGACAAATGCTGAAGATTCCAGGACCATCCTAGACACAACGCAGGGGGAGGTACCCCCAGAAGCCGTTTGGTTGGTGCTACTTTGACCGCTCTCTGGCGTCTCTGGTAAGCTCTCAGTTTGATGCCGTTTCTTTTGCATTGTGAGTTCCTGGCGTTTGTCCTAATCCTCATAAGTGGAAAATTGGAGTGGGAGAGGCTCCAGGTTTTTTATAGTGTGGAAATTGGGGTTGTGAGAGGCTCCAGGCTTTTCATAGTGTGGAAATTTGGGGTGTGAGAGATTCCAGGTATGTCATAGTGTGAAAATTGGGGGTGTGAGAAGCTCCAGGCTTTTTGTAGTGTGGAAATTGGGGATGTGAGAGACTCCAGATTTTCGCAGTGAGGTCTAGTGGGCCACAGCATTTGGGTTTGTGGCTAACCTCATCTAAAATATAAGCACCTTCCCAAGTTCCTAACAGGTCTCAGCAACTGTGCACTGGCAGCCAGAAAACAGTAAGACTGATTGAATTCAACAGGGTATTTCAAAAAAGAAAATAGAAGAAAGCAAAATGACAGCCATTGCAGGATCTCATAAAAACACGGGATCAAGTCCACAGCATAAACTGCTAGGAAATTTAGAAAAATAAGTGAAGATAATTAATTCAGGCTGTTTGACCAATGGGACATCAAAATTTAAGTAGGTACAAGTCAAATTATTAAAAGCCATTATAGTAAAATTAAGGTTTTTCTTGTTCCCAAACTGGTTTATTTTTTTGACAAATTTAGGATAGCATTTTATAATGCGAACAGTTCACTTTGATGTACAGACTGGATGATTTAACTGGTGTTTCTCTGCTCTGATTTTTATAAAGGAAGCAGTAGAACGTGGCTACCTATACTTTACTGAACAGTGACTCTTCCCTGGGGAGGTCACCCTCTCTCCAGCACACCTTTTCAAGTGGGTTGCCCCAGTGGAAAAAATGGCCAGCAGTGGAAGGCTGTGTCTTATGGTAGTTCCTTTTTAATTTCTACATTATTTTGAGGAATATCCATACTGTTTTCCATAATGGCTGCACCAACTTACATTCCCACCAACAGCATAGAACTTTTCTCCACATTCTGGTCAACACTTGTTTATCTTTCTGATAATAGCCATTCTCACAGGTGTAAGATAGTCTCTCATTCTGGTTTCAATTTGTATTTCCCTGTTGATTAGTGATGATGAGTACCTGTGGGCTATCTCTGTGTCTTTGGGAAAATGTCTCTTCCGTTCCACTACCCCTTTTTTTATCAGAATGTTTTGGGTTTTTTTTTAATGAATTGTATGAGTTTTTTACATATATTAAAACTTATTGGCTGTATGATTTTCAGGTATCTTCTCAAATTCAGTAGATTGCCTTTACATTTTGATGACAATTTAATGTGCAGAAGCTTTTGACTGATGTAGCCCCATTTGTTTACTCTTGCTTTTTTTGCCTTTCCCTTTGAGGTCAAATCCAGAAAATAGTGCTAAAATCAATGTCAAGGAGTTTACCACCTATGTTTTCTATAGAAATTTTCTGGCTTCATGTTATATTCAGTCTTTAATCCATTTTAAATTAATTTTGTGTATGGTGTAATACCCAGGTGCATTTTCACTCTTTTTCATGTGACTGTCCAATTTCACCAACAGCAAAGATTGAAGAGACTGAATGATTACAGACCCCACTGTATATTTTTGCAACCTTTGTCGTAAATTAATTGGGCATATATGCATGGATTTCTGAGTTCTTTCTTTCATTGAACTATGTTTTTATTCTTATACCAATATGCCAATATTCCAACATTGGCATAAGATTATACAATAATCCTTTATTGTAAGATTTTAATTTATTTTGTGTAGAAAAACTGGGGTGTGGCTGGAAGTGCTGGGGGTGAGAGGATTCACCAGAGACAGAACTGGGAGCAGAACAGCTGGATCTACTGAAATACGCTGACATATTCCTATGCCAATATCATTCTGTTTTATTATGGCTTTGTAATATAATTCGAAATTAAGGGTCATCATGATGCCTTCACTCTTGTTCATTCTCAAGATTGTTTTGTCTCTTCAGGATCTTTTGTGGTTCCATACACATTTTAGAATTGTTTTATTTCTGTGAAAAATTGTTAGAATTTTGGGGATTGCTCTGACTTTATAAGTTGTTTTGGGTAATAGGGATATACTAACAATGTTCTATCAATCCATGAACTTGAATTATCTTTCCATTTCTATATGTCTTCTTTAGTGTCTTATCAGTATCTTAAGGTTTCACTGTACATATCTTCTACCTCTTTGGTTACATGTATTACTAGCATTCTTTTTGATGCACACGTAAGTTGAATTTTCTTAATTTCTCTATGATAGTTCATTGTTGATATACAAATGCACTAATATTTGTATATTGATCATATATCCTGAAGCTTTACTTAAGTGTTGGGGTGGAATCTTAGAGTTTTCCTATATTTAAAATTATGTCATTACAAATAATGACAGATTCACTTTTTTTTTTAAGATTTATTTTTCTTAAAGAGCTGGGGTGTAGGCCAGAGCCGCAGGGGGTGAGAGGATTCACCAGAGACAGAGTGGGGAGCAGAACAGGAGAATCTACTGAAATATACTGCTGAGGGGAGCAATGAGTCAGACAGGAGAGGTCTGCTTTGCCATGTGGGTTAGCTCCCTGGCTGGGGATAGAACTCCTGCCGCAGTGGCTGGTGGTAGCTTGATAGCGCTGAGACTTTAACCCCTGTGCCACCTGAGAGGCCCAGATTTGCTTCTTCCTTTCCAATTGGTTGCCTTTTACGTCCTTTTTTTTTTTTTTTTTTTGCCTACTTGTTTTGACTAAACTCCCATTCTATATTGAATAAAAGTGGCAAGAGTGGGCATCCATGTTTTGATCCTAATAGTAGAGGAAATGCGTGTTCTTGTTATATATGACCTTTAATACGTGGAAGTATGTTCCCTCCATGCCCACTCTGTTGAGCATTTCTGTCATAAATGACTGTTGAATCTTTTCAGATGATTTTTTTCTGCATCTCTTCAGATGATCATAGGATTTTTATTGTCATATTTTTTAAATTATCCCTTTATTTTAAGATTTTTATTTTGTGTAAAAAAACTGGGGTGTAGGCCAGGTGCTGGGGGTGACAGGATTCACCAGAGATAGTCAGGAGAGCTACTGAAATACATTGCTGAAGGAAGCAATGAACGAGACAGGAGAGGTCTGCTGTGCCATATGTGGGTTAGGTACCTGTCCTGGGATTGAACTCCAGTGGCTGAGGACGCCTTCGCAGCGGTAGTGCTGAGAATTAACATCTAGGCCACCAGGGAAGCCCTGTCTTCATGTTTTTAGTGTGGTCTATCACAATGATTGAATCCATATGTTGACTCATCCTTGCATCCCTGGAATGAAACCTGTTTGATCCCTTTTAGTATATGGATGAATTTGGTTTGCTAATATTTTGATAATTTTTGCACCTCTTTTCACCAGGGATATTGGTCTGCAATTTCTTTTTTTTGTGTGTTGCATTTGTCTGGTTTTGGTATCACGGTAATGCTGGATTTGTAAAATGTTAGGAACTGTACACTTTTGGTTTTTTTTGAAAAGTGAAAACCATTAGTATTAAATCTTTGGATGTTTGGTGGCATTCCCTAGTAAAGCCATTTTGCTCCTGGAATTTTATTTTGGGGAGGTTTTTGATTATTGATTCAGTCCCCTTACTGATTTTCTGTTTGTTCCTGATTCAGTCTTGTGGAGTTCACCCTCTGTGAGCACACCTTTTTGAAATGATGCTGCAAAAGGGAAATACCCAGAAGTGAAATGTTGGACTTTATAGTAGTTCTATTTTTATAGATTATGTGACTCTAGGAATATGTCTGTCGTCATCATTATATTGGTGCATAATTATTACAGTGTCTCTTATAATAGCTTGTATTCCTATTGTGTCAGTTACAACTTACACGCTTTCATTTCTGATATTTTTTTGGCCTCTTTTCTAGGTGAATCTAGCTAAATACTTGTCAATTTTATTTTTTTCAGGTTTCATCTCTTCTGTTGTCACGTTAGTCTCTCTTTTCTTCATTTCTTCTCTGATCTTTATTATTTCCTTCTATTTATAACATTGTGCTTTATTTGTTTTTCTAGCTCCTTTATGTGTGTAGTGTCAAGTTTTTCTTGTTTCTTGAGATAGCCCTGTATCACTGAACTTCCTCTGTTAGTTCCCTCAAAAGTGAACAAACCAGTTTTACTGCATCCCAAAGATTTCAATATGTTGAGTTTCAATTTTCATTTGTTTTGAGGTACTTTTTGAGGTCTTCTTTGATTTTCTTATTGACCTGGTAGCTGTTGAATAGTGTTATTTATTCTATACATATTTATGATTTCCAGTTTTCTTCTTAGAAATGATTTCTAGTTTTATACTTTGAAATCATAAAATCTCCTTTTCCAATCATAATCAACTTTAATTTGAGTCTTGTTTAAGCCCAAGCATGTGGTCTATTTTGGATAATGTTATACATGTACTGAGAAGAATGTATTCTGCTTTTGAATTTTGAGTGTTTTGTGTATATCTATGAAGTCTGGTCTGGCCTAATGGCTCATTTAAGAACAATCTTCCCATATTTTCTGTCTGGATATTCTGACAATAGATATAAGTGGGGTATTAAAGCCTATTACTATTTACTATATTGTTTAATTTTCCCCTTTAAGTCTTTATTTTAAATATTTAAGTTGTTCCTGTGTTGATTGTAAAATATTTACAACTGTTAAGCCTCTTATTGAATTGATCCATTTAATATGTAATGCCCTTCCTTGCCTTTCTTTGATAATCTTTGTTTTAAAGTCTGTTTTGTCAAGCAAGTATGGCTGTAACAGTTCTCATTTTCATGAAATATTTTTTTCATCCCTTTGCTTTTAATCTCTGTGTCTGTGTAATTTATAGATGGAATATAGGTGAGTTGTTTTTTAATCCATTCAATCTGTCTTAAAATTTTTTTATTGAAGTAACATTGGTTTTTAATGTTATATGGGTATCATATTTACATCAGTATTAATCAACATCTTTATAGTGCATGACGTTTACCACTAAAAGTCTAATACCATCCTTCACAATACAGTTGATTTTACTTATGTTTGTAGAAGAACTGGAGTGTAGGCCAGGTGTGTGGGGAGGGGGGTGCATGACAGGATTCACGCGAGACAGTGGGGAGCAGAACAGGCAGATCTACTGAACTACACTGCTGAGGGGAGCAGCGGGTGAGACAGGAGAGTCTGCTGTGCCATGTGGGATCCCCTGGCCAGGGATTGAACTCAGGCAGCAGGAGAGGGCTGGTGGTAGTGGTGGGAACACTGAGACTTAACCCCCAGGCCACCAGGGAGGCCCACAGTTGACCTTTTTTCATCCGGTTGACTTCCCTTCCTTCCCTGTTCTCTTCTGGTAACCACTAACTTATCTTACTGTGTAAAAGTTTATTTTTCTTTGGTTTATTTCATTTGTTATATTTTTCAATTTACAACATGCAATGAAATAATACTGTTATCTTTTGCTGTATGATTTATTTTACTAAGCATAATACCCTCTAGGTGATCCATTTTGTTGCAAATAGTAGGCATTCTGTTCTTTGAATAGTTGAGTAATATTGCATTGTATATATATACCACATCTTGTCTATCCAGTCATCTGTTGATGCTTACTTACGGTGTTTGCAGCTCTTGGCTATAGTAAATAAAGTTGCAATGAACATGACATAGTATGTATGTATCTCTCCTTGGTTCAGTGTTTTTGTATTCTTTGGAGAAGTACCCACAAGTGGGAAAGTGGATTATATGGAGGTTTAATTTTTTTGAGACATCTCCTGTTACCTGTGAGTAACCTGTGGCTATGAGTTAAGAGTTTCATCTGCAAATGAAAACAGTTTTACTAGCAGGAAAGGCAGTGTACAATGGTTCTGGTCTCTCCATATCCTCTCCAAAACTTGTTTCCTCCTTTTTTATGGTTATTATTTTTACTTTTGTTTATTCTCACAAATGAAAGGTAATATCTCATTTGATTTGAATTTCCTGAATAAGAAGAAATGATGAATATCTTTTCATTTACCTATCGGTCACCTATGTTCTTCTTTGCAGAAGTGTCTGTACAAATCCTCTGTTATTTTTTAATCAGATTGGTTATTTGTTGTTGACATTTATGGATTCTTTGTTTTTAATATTAACCCTTTGTCAAATGTATGATGTGCAAATATTTTCTGCCACCCAGCAGGACGTCTTTTCATTTTGATGATAGTTTCTTTTGCTGTGCAGAAGCTTTTTCATTTGATGTGGTTACACTTTATTTTTACTTTTGTTTATTCTTGCTGGAGTTTAATCCCCAAAGACATCTGTAAGGCTGTTGTTAAAGAGCATGTGTTTTCTTCCACATATTTTATGGTTTCAGGTCTTAAAGTCTTTAATCCATTTTGCACAAATTTTTATATATGGTATCAGTAGATAGTGATCCAGTTTTCCTAGCACCATGTCTTTTTTTTTTTTTAAAGATTTATTTATTTATACATACAAGCTGGGGTACAGACCAGAGGCGTGGGGTGGCGAGAGGGTTCACCAGAGACAGAGTAGGGAGCAGAACAGGCAGATCAGAAGTACACTGCTGAGGGGAGCAGCAGGTGAGGCAGGAGAGGTCTGCCGCACCATGTGGGATTCTCCCCGGCTGGGCGTGGAACTCACATCGCTGCTGCCGACAGCACCACAGCGCAGCGCTTTACCGCTGCACCACCAGGGAGGCCCCCTAGCACTATGTCTTAAAGATGTTCCTTGCTCACTGAAATTTCTTGGGGCCTTTGTCATAAATTGGTTGTCCATGTATGTGTGGTTTTATTTCTAGGCTTTTCAATTCTGCTTCATTGATTTGTGTGTCTCTACTTTTATTCTAGTATCATCCTGTTTTGATTACACTGGTCAACAAATTTTTACAAAAGTCATGTTACTGAAATAAAATTAGCCATTTCCTATCAATTTGTATGTGCTCAACACGAATATGACAGTCAAATTCTAATTTTGGCTCTAGTTTTTTTGTAATCTGCAATAAACTGATGTTTACATCACTAAATGCATGCCAATAGTAATAGGCCTACCGTTAATACCTGTAAAAAATCAAGTCATAGACTACTTCTTAGATTTCTTCGCTTGTCTCTTGTACAGCGGTTCAGGAATAGAATAGATAGAAGATGGTTTTCATTGTGCAGAAGCACAGCCTTAAGATGCAGTTTCGAAGAGTCTAGAGATAGTCTCCATTCTTGTGGGTCATGAGTGATTTCTAAGGCATTCATGAGGCCCTCAATATCGGAACAGAATACCAGAGTACTTTCCTTTCTGAAGAAAAGCTCCAACTGCTGGTGGTGCTTTCAATAGAAAGTAATTGTGGCATCTTCTTCTAGAAGATTCCATTGTTGGAGTCTTGATCCTAGCAATTATGCCTTGTTCTTGGATAAGTCCAAATCACAAACCAGGTCATTTAGTTCTTCCTGCGTTAGTCTGTGTGGGGTTGATGATGCACCACAGTGAAAATCTGGATCACTGCATGCTGATGGAACAGGAGAAGAACAGGTTGGCTCACCCTTGTCCTCATCAGATGAATCAAGAGAATATTCTGCTGGAGGTTCTGGAATAGGAAGTCTCTCACCATGTGGAACTGGTCTCAATGCAGACAGAATGTCTGAGTAGACTATTCTTGACTTCTTTTCCTTCATTATTCCGCCGGAAAGAGGAGGAACCAAGCAGAAGGAACAGTCTTTTATGTGGTTGCTTGGCTCTCTCCACACCATGGGGACTGCAAACGGCATTGATGGTCTTTGCCATTGAACCACTGTGAAAGCTGTGTTGTACATGTAGCACAGCATATATGCGGGGCCCAAGGCTAGTCTTGGTCACCAACCTTGCATCCAAAGTAAAGATGATAAGCCTTCTTCACTTGAAGTGACACTTTTCTTCTGGTTGGCAAGTCACTTCCCCACAAATAGAGCAGAAATTGTCCACACTATTAACACACTTTTGAGGCATTACTGTTCTGTATTGTGCCTAAATGGATGAAATCATAACAGTCCTATGGAACAGTAGCTTAGTGTGAAATATTTTCAATGCTCAACCTTTCCTCTAGGGCTTTCTATAGTGCACTGCTGACGTCGGCTTATTTCAGCAGCCGCCTGGCAGTAGTATTACATTGCATCAGAAAATGAGGCCATCAACTCTGGATGATGATGCATGATGTAATATTGTATCGCATTGCATAATACCATCATTCTAGGCTGATCTAGAATGTGTTGCAGCCCTGTTGGATAAATGTACCTGGTGAAACATATAAAATGAATTATATGAAATATCTTCAAAATAAGAGCTAATAAAAAAATTTCAGGGTTCTATTCATGTTCAGCACACCAAGATACTACAGATTAGGGCCTTTTAAAGTCAGTAATGATCTCACTGTTGACCAGTGTTCTAGTCACTTTGTAATGTAGTTTGAAGTTAGGGAACATGCTGCCTGCTCTTTTGTTATAGAATAGAATTTTTTATACAAGAGATACTTTTTCCTGAATACAGTATAAAATACCAGCTTATTAAAAGTCAAATATAAAAAGATTTTCAAAGAACCAAAAGAAAAGTATTTAGTATATACATGGAAATTCTCATAAGACACTCACCACATTTCTCAAATTTTACAGGCTAGAAGAGAGTAGAATATGTTCAAAGTGTTTAAAGAAACTCCTAACCAAGCATGTCGAAGAGCAAAATTATCCTTCAAAATTGAAGGAAAAATATTTTTCGAGACAAAACCAGAATTCATCATTACTAGATCTGATTTATAAGAAATGCTAAGGGAAATTGTTCAAGTTGAAATGAAAGGATGCTAAAACAAACATACAACTTACTGCCAAATGTAAATATTTAAACAAGTACAATATACTATAATAGCAATGGTGTGCTAATAACACTTTTTAAGAAATTATTTTAATGAATTCGGTCTTTTCCCTCCACCAAACCACCCTGCCCATACCCCTTTTGCCTCTTTCCCACCCCTTCCACCCATTCCTCTATTCCCTCTGGTAACCATTATCTATTTGCAGAGTTCAAATTTTTATTCTATTATTTGCATCCAATTGTTTTTTTGGCATTTATATTCCACAGATGAGTAAAACCATATTTCACTCTTTTACTTTTTGACTAATTCTCTCAACATAATCACCTCAAGGTCCAATCATTTTGTCCCAAATGCCACTGTTTGATCTTTCTTCACAGCTGTGTAATATTCCATTGAATATATGCTCCATGGTTTCTCTATACATTTATCTGTTGACTGTTAGGGTTAGTTCCCTAACTTAACAATTGTAAACAGTGCTACTATCTGCACACATGTAGATTGTTTCTTTGTTGGATTGTGTAAGTACAGTGTAAATTTTGGAGATTAACTCCTTATCAGATGTATGATTTGCAGATACTTATTCTCATTCTGTAGGTTGCCTTTTTGTGTGTGATGGTTTATTTTGAGATACAAAAGCTTTTAAGCTTGATATTGTCCCACTTACTTAGTTTTGACTTTTTTTTCTTTGCTGTTAGGATTGTATTACAAATACATCGTTGCGGCATATGTCCTGTAGTGTATCCTGTTTTCTCTCAAGTACTTTATGGTTTGGGTTCTTATATCCAAATAATTAATTTTGAGTGAATTTTCATGTATAGTCTTAAATATGGATCTTGCTTTATATTTTTCCATGTGATTATCCATGTTTCCAGTACCATTTATTAAAAATGATATTTCCCCCCCACACACTGCATGGCTATAATTCCTTTGTCAAACACTAGGTGTCCATATTTATGATTTATCTCTGGACTTTCAATTGTTTCATTGGTCTGAGTTTTTTGTTTGGGTTTTTTTTTGGGGGGGGGGTGTCCAGTACCACTCTTTTTTTTTTTTTTTTTATTACTATTGCTGTGTAAGATTGTTTGAAGTCAGGAAATGTAATGCCTCCATTTTTCTTTTCACTCAAGATTGTT
Organism: Scalopus aquaticus; assembly: GCA_004024925.1. Lineage (NCBI taxonomy): Eukaryota > Metazoa > Chordata > Mammalia > Eulipotyphla > Talpidae > Scalopus > Scalopus aquaticus. Next base: position 11,223 of record PVIJ01004760.1, on the reverse strand, counting down.
TAGGCTATTCAGAGCTTTTTGTAGTTCCATGTGAATTTTATGTCTGTTCTGTTTCCTTTAAAATAAGTCATTTGTATTTTGATATTGCATTAAATCTGTAAATTTCTTTGGATAGCATGGCCATTTTAGTGATGTTAATTCTTTCTTCCCATGAGCATGGGACATTTTTCCATTTCTTTGTGTTGTCTTTTATTTCCTTTAATAGAGTTTTATAGTCTTCATTGTATAGGTCCTTTACTTCATTTAGTTTATTCCCAGGTATCTCATTCTTTTGGGCATGAATGTAAGTGGAACTCTCTTCCTTTATTCCCTTTCTTATACATTGTTCACATACAGAGATGCCACTGATTTTTGTGTGTTGCTTTTGTATCCTACCACCTTACTCTATTCACTTATTTCTAGAAGTATGTGTGTGTGTGTGTGTGTGTGTGTGTGTATTTTGTTTGTTTCGGTAGAATTTTTTGGGTTCTCTTATTAGCATGTAATCTGTGAAGACATTTTCACTTATTTTCCAATTTGAGTTCCTTCTGTTTTTCAATTGCCTAATTGTTTCATCTAGACCTTTCAGGACTATGTTATATACAGTGGTGATAGTGGATATTCCTGTCTTGTTCCTGATATTAGTGAAAATGCTTTCAGTTTTTCATTATTGAGTATATTGCCTGTGGGTTTGTCATATATGGCTTTTACAGCAAATAGGTTCCATTTATTCCCAATATTAGGAGGATTTTTTATCATAAATGGATGTTGGATTGTGTCAAAATGCATTTTCAGCATCTCTTGAGATGATAATGTGATTTTTGTCTTTTTGTTCTGATGGATGACATTGATGGATTTACATATATTGAAATAGCAACAGCCTTGCATCCCCAGGATGAAGCCTACTTGATCAGGTGGACAATTCTCTCCATATGTTGCTGTATTCGGTTTGCTAGGATTTTGTTGAGAATCGTTGCATATGTTCATCAGAGATATGGTCTATAGTTTTCTTTTTTTGATACTATCTTTGTTTGGTTTGTATGAGGGTAATAATGTTGGCCTCATAAAATATATTGAGGAGATTTCCTCCGTCTTTTTTTATTAGTTTTTTTTAAGAGTCTGAGATCGGTATTAGATATTTTTTATAGGCTTCACAGATATCACTGATGAAGACATCTAGTCCTGGGCTTTTATTCTAGGGGAAGCTTTTTATTACTCTTTCAATTTCAGCACTGGTGATTGAACTATTTAAGCTGTCTGTTCCATCCTTGTTCAATCTTGGGAGGCTATATGAGTCTAAGAATTTGTCCATTTCTTCTAAGTTGTGCGTTTGTTTGCAAAGAGACTTCTGTAATAGATTCTTACAATGCTGTGTATTTCTGCAGTATCTGTAACTTCTCCTCTTTGATTTCTGATTCTATTCTGTTCATTTGGGTTTTCTTGTATTTCTTAAGCATAGCCAATGGTTTGTTTTGTTTTTTCAAAGAAGCAACTCTTGACTGCTCTTTTGTGGACTGTCTTTTGTATTTCATTATTTTTGCTCTAATTTTTATTTCTGACCTAACATTGGTTTTTGGGTGCTTTTATTTTTTCAGTTTGAAGATCTAACTTCAAAATAAGTTAAGAATAATCTAACTGCAGAGTTAGATTATTAAATTGAGATCATTCTTGTTTGGTTGTTTTTGTTTTGTTTTAATGTGGGCCAGTATTGAAATGACTTCCCTGTGTAGTATTGCTTTTAAAGCATCCCAGTGCATCTGGTAGCTTATCTTTCCATTTTTCATTAGTCACTAGATATTTTTGATCTCTTCTTTGGTTTCTTTGCTCACCCAAGAGTTGTTCAAAAGCATTTTGTGTAGTCTTTTTTTTTTTTTTTAAGATTTACTTATTTATGCATACAAGCTGGGGTACAGGCCAGAGGCGTGGGGCGGCAAGAGGGTTCACCAGAGACATAGTGGGGAGCAACACAGGCAGATCGTCGGAAATACACTGCTGAGGAGAGTAGCCGGTGAGGCAGGAGAAGTCTGCCTGGCCATATTGGAATCTCCCCAGCCGTGCATCGAACTCGTGTCACCACCGCCGGCAGCTCCACAGCACAGCACTTAACCGCTGCGCCACAGGAGGCCCTATTTTGTGTAGTCTTAACATATTTTTGTTCCAGAATTCCTTTCACGGTTAATTTCTGCTTTATAGTATTGTGGTCTATGAAGATGCTTGATATAATTTGTTTTCATATATTTTCTGATACTTGTTTTATGTTCTAATAGATGATCTAGTCTTGAAAATGTTCTATGTGCAGTGGAGAAGAAAATGTGTTCATTGTTTTTAGGATGGAAAAGCTCTGTAAATGTCAATAAATTCATCTGATCTAATACTTCATTTAAGACCTTTATTTCTTAATTTTTTCTATGGATAACCTATCCCATTTATGTAAATGGTATGTTGAAATCTCTGACAACAATTATATTTTTGTTTACATGTTGCTTTAAATCTGTTAAAAGTTGCTTCATATAATTAGGTGCTCCTACTTGGAGCATAAATATTAATAACAATGATATCTCTTAGTGAGTTGTTCCCTTGATCATTATATAGTGTCCACCTTTGTCCTTGATTATCTTTTTTAGTTGAAAGTCTAGCCTCTTGGATATAAGAATAGCAGTTCTGATTTACTGAATTATTAGCATGTATGACCTTATTTCAGCCTGTTTTTCATGTTATTGTCTTAGTTTTAAATGTGTCTCTTGTAAAAAAAAGTATTGATGGCTGGAATTTTTTCACCCACATTGTTACCCTATGTCTTCTTATTGGTGAATTCATACCATTCACATTTAGGGTGATTATTGATATGAACTGTTTATTTTCAATCATTCATTTTTTATTTTTGATTTACTTTTGTTTGTTTTTCTCCTTTGTTTCTCTCTACTCTTTCAGGGAGGCTTTCCTTAGTATTTCTATCAGTTTCCTTCATCTGCAGGTGTCTATTCTGGATTTTTGGTTAGTGACTACCTTGGGGGTTTTACTTGAATTCCTATGTTTAAGATCCTTTACAAGCTGGTGGCTCTTCTCCAATATTTAACTATACTGGTTCTACCCATTTCTTCTGCCCCATAGTATTTGGTTTTTAGTGTTACTAATTTTAATACTAATACTAAAAATACTATTTTTGCTCTTGGTGTTATTTTGTTTGTCATTTTTGCTAAGCGTTTGTGCTTCGGTGTTTGTTTTCCTTATAGAAGAGCTCCTTTTAATATTACTTGAAGAGCGGGGCTGGTAGTGGCGAACTCCATTAGCTTCTGTTTCTCTGAGAATACCTTAATTATTCCTTTATACTTAATTGATAGAGAATTCTTGGCTGACAATTCTTGTCATTTAGGATTACAATTTCCTTCCACACTTCTTGCCTGGACTGAAATTTAGGGAAATCCTAATTTGGGAGCCCTTATTTTTTTCCACCTTGCTTCCTGCAAAATTTTGTCTTGAATTTTTGATAGTTTGACAATGATTGACAAGAACTCTTCCCTGGGGAGGAGTCTATGCTCCCACTGCCTCAGGTGGGGCCCGGGCCCACTATCAGGACAGGAAAATTCCTCAAAGGAATTTGGCAATGTCTTGGATTTCCCTCAGGATGGCTTGGGAAGTGAACCCCCAGCCTAAACATGCTCCTCCTTGCCTCCTCCTGTTCTTTCATTTCAGTGGCCCCCAACCTCATTTCTTGAACTCTCTCGGGATGTCCTGGGATTGTATGGCTGTTTCAAAGCATCTGGATTTTTCTAGGAGCACATAGCGATCTTTTTTAACAGTTGTTTTCAAAGGAGAGGGTGATTCCAGCCTCCTTATTCCACCATGGTTGTTGATACCTACGTGTTGGTTTTTTGTTTTGTCTGTCTGTTTTTTGGAAGTGTTTTTGCCATTTGTCTTTCATAATTTGAAATTTCATGATCTTTTTTTGTTCTTTGAAGAATGCCATTGGGATTTTGATAGGGATTTCGCTGGTTGTGTATATTGTCATTTTAACAAAGCTAATCCATGCTCATGGTTTGGAGTACTTATCTTTCCATTTATTTCTTTGTGTCTATTTCTTTTAACACTATCTTCTACCTTTTAGCATATAGGTCTTTTACCCCTTTGGTTCAATTTATCTCTAGGCTTAAATTTTTTTTTTAGATGTGATTATAAATGGGATAGTTTTTTTGATCACTCCATCATCATTTATCACATGGTCACTATTTGTAGGTACAAATATAATGGATTTTTGTATATTAATTTTGAAGCCTGAAACTTTATTTCTAATAGCTATTTATTGGAATTTTTGGAATTTCCTATGTATTTTATCATATCTGCAAATAATGATGATTTTTACATCTTCCTTCCCAGATCTAACGGCTGATACTCACTTCAGCACACGTGGGCAGGCATCGTCAGGTGCCCCAGATCGTCTGCACATACTGGCAGGCGCTGGTCATGCAGCCCCCTCCACAGCCATCAATCTCAGACACACAAAACACCAGGTTCTGAAGACTCAGATTTAAGAGTTTGCAAGTTTACATTTTGAGTTGGCCATTCAGGGTTCCCACAAAGCTAAAGGCCCTATAGGAATTACGTTGACTCTTGAGTGGCATAACTGAGAAATTGTCAGTCATTGATGTTTATACTTTTTGTTTCTTCTGCCTGATGAAATTTCATGTATTTTATAAATTCCAGAACATTCCACCTTTGCTGGGAATTCTTCCTATTGCTCATCATTTAACATTTGTTGCATCATTTTATCACTATTGTTGCTGTTGGTAACTGTTGTTACTCTTGTATCACCGGCTCCCTTAAAGCAGAGCAGAGCACAGTAAATCCTCACATCTTCCATAGTTGCTTGGAAACTCACTTTAAGCAACCTGAGGTATAAAATAAAATGTCTCTAATACAGTTCCTTTTTTCAAAAAGAAAAGAGTAAAAAAAAAGACTAAAATAGATGCCTTTTTTCTTATCTAATTGCTCTGTGTAGAACTCTGTTGCTATGTTGAATAATAGTGGTGATAGTGGGCATCCTTGTTTTGGTCCAGATTTTAGAAGAAAGGTTTTCCATTTTTCACCATCAGGTATGATGTTGGCTATGAATTTATCATATGAGGCCTTTATTATATTGAGGTACAATTCTTCTTTACTCATTGAGGTTTTTTAATCATAAAACAATGTTGAACTTTGTAAAGTGCTTTCTTTGCGTCTATTGAGATTATCATGATTTTTCCTTTCATTGATGTGGTATATTGCATCAATTGATTTGCTTATGTTGGACAAGCCTTAAATCCCACTTGATTATGGTGTATGATTTTTTTAAATGCATAACTGGATTTGACTTAACAAGATATTGTTGATGACTTTTGCATCCATGTTCATTAGAGATATTGACCTATAGATTTTTGTGATTTCCTTTTCTGCCTTTGGAATCAGGATAGTGTTGGCACCACAGAATGTTTTTGGGAGTTTTCCTTCCTTTTCAGTTTTGTAGAAGAATTTGAGTAAGATAGGTGTTCCTCTTTGAAGTTTTGGTAGAAATCACTAGTAAAGCCATCTGATTCTGGGCTTTTGTTTAGGGGCAGGCTTTTATTTATGGACTCGATTTCCTTCCTTGTGACAGGTCTGTTTGGGTTTCCTATTTCTTCCTCCAATTTTGGAATGTTGGAGGTCTCAAAAAATCTGGCAGTTTCTTTTAGGTTGTCCAGTTTGTTATGTGATTGTTCATAATACTCTTATGATCACTTGTATTTCTGTGGTGTCTGTTGTAAATTCTCTTTCACTTCTGATTTTAATTTTCTCTCCTCTTTTGTGAGTCTAGCTAAAAGTTTGTCTACTTTTCAGATAGCCACATCTTGGGTTTCATTGATATTTTGAGGTTTTTTCCCCAGCGTTTGTGGATATTATCAGATGGTTTTTATCTTTACTTTATCGATGTGGTGAATTATTTTGATTTTCAGATGTTAAACCATCCCTGTTATAAATCCATCTTGGTTGTGGTGTGTAATGCATTGTTGAATTCAGTTTGCTAAGATTTTGAAGATTTTTTTTTATTTATGCTCATTAGAGAAATTGGTCTGTAGGGGTGTGTATGTGTGTGTGTGTGTGTGTGTGTGTGTGTGTGTGTGTGTGTGTGTGTGTGTTTCTCTAGTTTTGGTATTAAGGTAATGTCAATCCATAAAAATGTGTTTGTAAATATTCCCTCTGAATATTGTGAAAGAGTTTGAGGAGCATAGGTATTAGCTCCTTTTTGAACATTTGGTAGAAGTCACTTGTGAAATTATCTAGTCCTGGCTCTTGGTTTTTGTGAGAGCTTTGATTACCTTTTCAATTTCCTTGCTTGTGATTGTTCTGTTTGGGTTTTTTATTTCTTCCTCAGTCTGGGATGTTTGTATATTTATAAGAACGTGTCCATATCTTCTAGGTTACTCAGCTTACTTGTGTACAAATGTTCATGGTATTCTTTTATAATCCTCTGAATTTTTGAGTTGTGTTTCATAACTTCTCTTTCATTTCTGAGCCTTCTCCCTTCTTTGTCAGTTTGGCTACAGGTTTGTCCATTTTGTTTTTTCAAAGAACCATTAATCTTTTAACTATGTTTCTAATTTCTATTTAACTTAGTCACTAATTTTTATTTCCTTCCACAGGATTTTGGTTTTGTTTATTCTTTTTCTTGTTCCTTAAGGTGAGAGGTAAAAATTTTTGGTCTCTTTCTTGTTTTTTGATGTGGGCCTGTATTGCTATATACTTCCCTCTTGGTACTGTTTTTGCAATGCTGTATAAGTTCTGAAAGGTTGTGTTCTCATTGTCATTTATCTTACAGTATTTTATTTCTTTGACTTCCTCATTAATCCAATAAACATTCAGTAGTGTGTTGCCTGGTTAAAAGAATTAAGTTTTTTCCTGCTTTCTCTTTGTAGTTTGACACATTTTTAGTCAGAGGAAATGTTTGGTATGGCTTCAGTTTTCATAAATGTTGATTCCTCTCTTCTGAGCCAATCAATATGTGATCAATCCTGTGTCCCATGTGCATTTGACAAGAATGTGTATTCAGCTTTTCAGGAGTGTGGTGCTCTATAAATACCCATGTTGTCTAATTCTTTGTTTAAGCTTATTGTGTCCTTATTTATTTTCGGTCTGTTTGATCTGTCCATTAGTGAAAGTGGAGTGTTGAAGTCCCCTGCCATGAGTGTGTTTTTCCCAATGTCTGATTTCATATTTGCTAGTAATTCCCATAAACATTTTGATGCTTTTTCATTTGGTGTATATATACTGATGAACGATATGTGTCGTCCTAATGTACTGGCCCCTTAATCATTTTAGTATCCATCCCTGTCTCGTTACCTCTTTTAGCTGGAAATCTATTTTGTCAGATATAAATACGGCTGTTCCTTTTTCCTTTGGGTCCCATTTTCTTGTAGGATTGTTTTCCAATACTTTATTCCGAGCCTATGTTTATCTTTGGAGTCCAGGTGCATTTCCTAGGTATAACAGAAGGTTGGATTCTGTTTTGTATTTTTGTTTTTCAAATTTCTTTAGGCATACAGGAGCTGGGGTATAGGCCAGAGAGGATTCACCAGAGACAGAGTGGGGAGCAGAACAGACAGAAGTATACTACTGAGGGGAGCAGTGGGCAGGTGAGAGAGACAGGAGAGGTCTGCGCCATGTGGGTCAGCTCCCTGGCCGGGAGGATGGAACAGTAGCTGCAGATAGCTTCAAAATGCTGAGACTTAACCCCTTGCACCGCCAGGGAGGCCCCTGGATTCTGTTTTTTAATCCAACCAGTCACTGAGTCTTTTAATTGAGTTCAGTTCACTTACACTGAGAGTGTGAAGATCTCTTACTGCCATTTGTCCTTAATTTTTGTGGTTCTGTTTCCTTGTTCAGTTCTTTGTGAATGTTTTCCTCTTGATTTAGATAAGAGAGCCTCTTTCAATATTTATTGGAGATGGGGTCCAGAGGTTACAAACACCTTAAATTTTTGTTTGTCTGAAAAGGTCTTTATTTCTCCCTCACAGCTGGAGGAGCGCCTTGCAGGATAATTTGGCTCGTAGTTCTGAATCTTACAGTATTTTGATCATGACATTCCTCTGTCACCTTGCCCTCAGGGTTTCCTCAAAGGTCAGATATAAGGCTGATCAGAGTTCCTTTATAAATTCTCTGCTTATTCCCCCTATTCGATATTCTATGTCTTGAATTCTTCTAAGTCTCACTGTTGTGTGCGGCGTGGTCCTTTAGCTTATGGGCTTGCGTGTTTGATGCCTTTTCCAGGACTGGGACGTTTTCCCCTATTTCTTTAAAAAAATTCTGTCCCCTTCTCTCTCTTTTCCCTCCCCAGCCCCCCACCTCAGACACCTGTTATTCTTAAATTTCCTTTCTTCGTGGAATCAGATAATTGTCAAAGTGGTTCTTATTTTTTCTTCCACTGGGTTCTTTGTGTATTATCATCTTCAAGGTCACTGGTTCGATCTTCCATTTTAATCTAGTCTATGTCCACGGCTTTTTCTAGAATTTATCTCCTCTATGGATCTTTCTCCATCCTGGATCCCATTATTTTCTTATATAAAACTTCATTTTAGATCTTCTGTTCAATTTTTTTTCAGGACATTCATTTGATTTTCTGAGTTTCCTTGTATATCTTTGATCAGCTTTCTTGTATTTCCATTTTTTGAAGTTCTTGATAGTAGCATTTTTGAATTCTACATCTGATAGGGAAAAAAGCACTTCCTGTCTTTGTGATTGGGTTCTGAGATTTGCTGTGTGTGTGTGTGGGGGGGGTGGGTATAGTATTCCCCTGGGAACTCGTGTTACCGTTAGATTTTTCATTTCTCCTTTATTTTCTGAAATCAAGTGTGTGAGCTTCCACTTTTCCGGTAGATGGAGTTGTATGTCAGGAAGAACTAATCTGTCTCTAGGTCTTCAGTAAGTGGGGGAGACTGCTGGGCCTTTTCTAATGCCTGCGCGGACAGTGCTGTCTCTCCCCCCTGGGCTTCAGATCCCTGTCTCTGTAATCCAGGCTGGCCCTTGAGCACAGCCAGCACAGAGCACAGCCTGCTGTACATACCTGGGTCCCGGTACCCACCTGTTCCTGGAAGGAAGCAGGTGGGACAGGGGTTGCACGTTCTGAGCTTGCCTTCCTCCCTCACAGTGGGGGAGCACCCTCATAGCTCACCACCTCACTCCAGTCCACACCTCCTGCTGCCAGATGCCCAGCTGTCAGCTTTGCCCTTCCAGGTGCACCCTTCCAGGTGCAGGTGTGAACTGTGCTTCCTGCCCTGACAGCCGCTCAGTCTTTTGTTCTGAGTTGACTTTCTCCATGGTCAGAGGTACCCGTTTCACTCCACTTCACAGGCCCCTCTGAGTTCAGCGTACAAGTAGACCTCTCAGTTTTTTCTCCGAGAAAAATGGAATTTTCTCGGACGTCATCCTCTGCCCAGCTTTCCTTGTTCAGTATTTTGTAATTTTTATTTAGTAAAAGCGCGCCTTTCGACATTTTTCTTGTAAATGCAGTCTTCTGGCAGTGAACTTCACTTTTGTTGTTTAGGCAAGCCTTTATTTCTCCCTCTGAAAGATAGTTTTTGCAATATAGAGTGTTCTTGGCCGGCAGTTTTTGTCTTTGCATATTTTGCATATGTCATTCCATCATTCTCTCCTGTTCTGTAGTTTCTGCCTAAGAAAAATTATATCCTGATGAATGTAACTTACGCTACTCCTTTTATCCCTAGATTCCTTAAGTCTGTATTAGACTAGTGATAGTTTCACTGGTGTGTCTTAGTCTTTGTTTTTGTCTTTTTTTATATGTATTTTTACATAATTCTTTGTTTTTGTACAGTGCTTTGCTTTCTCCTTTCTCCTTTCAAACATTGTCCCAATAAAATTCCCGTCACCAATTTAGCTGTGCACCATCACCATAGTCCCAAAGGACAGGTTCATTAGAAAAAGGAAAGCTGCTTGCAGAGATACAAGTGGGCAGCAAAAGCTGCTGCTGCTCTTTGCAAAGGAAAAAGGTTTGTGCAAAGAACGCTTCATAGTCACAGGTGGGCAGGAGCGCTGCCTCCGTGGGTGCTGTTTAAAGACCTTTAAATGCCCACACCTCTGGGGGGAATCAGTCTTGCAAAAGGAAGCTTATTCTTGCATTTCACCCCTCCCATCAGTTGTCAGATCCCAACATGCACCAGGGAGTGAATAAAAAGTGAAAACAAAAAAAGAATTATAGTATCTTGCTTTTTTAAGCAGTTCTGAATGTGTATAGGATAGAGTATGTGTGTAGGAGCTAGGCTAAGCAGGGAAGAACAATTATTGGTCAGTCTGAATGTGTTCAGGAATTTAATTTCTTTATATTAATGCACTTAACTTTTTAAAAAATATTATTTATATCTTTTACATTATTGTGTACCCAATAGGTTTCCTGCCACTAATTCATCTGTGAACCATCACCATAGTCCCTTGTGCTCTTTTCTCCCTCATTTTGAAAGCTTATCCTCCCCCTCCCTGGCTGAATGTCTCATTTCTGGTTACCTAATTTTTGTTTTGGTTTTGTTGTTATTTTCTACTCTTGATCTCTTGTTTGGTTCCCCCTATATTCCTCTTACAAGTGAAACCATTTGATATTTTTCTTTTTCCTTCTAGCTTATTTTGCTGATCATGATCCCTTCTAGCTCCATCTATGGTGCTGTGAATTGCATGATTTATCTTTGATTGCTGAGCAGTATTCCATTGTGTCTATGTACCACATCTTCTTGATCCAGTCATCTATTTTTGGGCATCTGGGTTGTTTCCGTATCCATAGCTATTGTAAACAGTGCTGCAATAAACATGGGGGTGCATGTATCATTTTGGATTAATGTTTTGGTGTCTTTCGGGTAGATTCCCAGAAGTGGTATTGCCAAGTCTTATGGAAGCTCCATTTTTAGCAGTTTGAGGAACCGCCATACAGCTTTCCATAGTGGTTGGGCCAGTTTGCATTCCCACCAGCAGTGTAGGAGAGCTTTTTTTCCACATCCTTGCCAACATTTGTTGTGGCCTTTTTTTTTTAGTGTAAATGCACTTAACTTTTTTATTTAGTGTGCTGCTGCAGAACCTGGGAGTGTACTATCGATCATGACTGGGTAGTAGGAAATCAGATTCAATGACTTTAAATAAAGATGAGATGCCTAAAATATCTTACTAAAATATCTTACTACGGTATAAAGAAAGCCAAAGTGTGTGTGTGTGTGTGTGTGTGTGTGTGTGTGTGTG
>PVIJ01004759.1:0-112857 GCA_004024925.1 Scalopus aquaticus | reverse complement strand
GTGGTTTGGGAATTGATGGAAACGTTTCTCATCCCTGTCAGAGTGATGGTTTGGTGATTGTATACATATGTCAAATTTGACCAAAATTGCATCCTTAGAGTATGTGCAGGTTGCTGTACCTCAGATAGACTGCAGGGGAGGGGAACAAGTGGCTTTCTACAGTATGAATCCAGTGTCTTTTCCTATACCTATACCGAATGCCCATTCTTAGCGTATCCATGTCAAATGATCAATTTGAATGATCAATTCAAATGCCCAATTCAAATGATCAGGAGCTTCCGACCCCCAGTGAGTTGGAGAAACAGACAGGCACTAACTGTAATGCGACTATAGATTTAATCTGAACTGTAGGAGAAGCACACCCCAGGAGGGATGGGGGAACTGAGGCAGGAGGCATCCTCTCCTGGTCCTGCGGCCCCTCCCCAAGTGGAACCCAATGCACAGGCTCCATTGCTATCACTAGTGGGGAATCCGGCGTGACGGCTGATCTTCTGTGCCAACTTGACTGGGTCGTGGAACGCCCAGATCACTGGTTAAGCATTTCTGGGTGTGTCTGTTTGGGTGTTTCTGGAAGGCATGAACATCTGAATGGGTGGACAGAGCGAAACCAGGGCGGGTTTCATCCAGTCCACTGAGGACCTAAATGGAGCAAAAAGACAAAGAGGTCTGGATTTTGTTTCTCTGCCTGGCTGCTTGAGCTGAGTCATGGCCTTCTGCCCTTGGACCGGGGCTTAGGCATCGGCACTCTTGGTTCTCAGTCTTTGGACTTGGGCTGGAAACTGCACCACTTTCCTGGTTCTCCAGTTTACAGATGGAAGATGGTGGACTTCTCAGTCTCCGTAATTGTGTGAACCAATCCCTTACAATAAATCTCCTCATATATAATGTAAGTATGCATATGAATGTGTGTATATTGGTACAATATCATTGTAAGTATAGTTATAATCTCCTATGGGTTCTGTTTCCTTGGAGAATCCTACTCATACACCCAGGAAGCAGAGGCGAAGGACAAAAGGAACAAAGCAGAGAGGAGGAGAGTCATGGGAGGATGTATAATCAGGCATCTACTGGGTGTGTGACTGCCCCCCCGAAAACCCACATGAACCCTGTCTCAGGATACCCCCTGGGCTTGAGCGGTGGGGAGAAAAGGATAAAAATATCCATTGGCTCTTATCTCCCATTGACCGAAGGCTCACACATGGATGGAGGACCCCCATGCTGTCAGTTGTTTATACCTGTGTGTGGACACACGGTGCCCCAAGACACAAGTCAGGGAAGCCTCAGTCTGCATTTGGCCCACAGAAAGCTGGAAGGAGACACTTCCTTAGGTCAGTGAGGACAGGAGAATCTAAGATAGTGTGCAAGAGGTGTCTGATAAAATCTCTGCAGATGCCAGGGAAAGCCCCAGAAGGGCAGATATCCTGGGGCCAGACCTGCGAGAATGAGCAGGGTTAAGGTTCACAGGTCGACGAAGTGTGCCCTGGGGAGGCAGTAGCAGGTGAGGGACAGTGAGGTCAAAGCCTGGTGAGTCAGTGGTCACTCCTGACTCTTCTGGGGTTTGTGTACGCCCACAGGCAAGGGGGGCCTACAGGGTCCCTCAGGCTTGCTGATCTGGACACCCCCCTGGTGTCCGGCTGAGTGAGGAGGGCTGCAGGGGCAAGGCACCAGTCCAAGCTCTCAGTTTCCCCTTCATTTCCCCCAGGAGCCCAGGAGGGTTTCTATCTGTTCTCTTTCCTCAACAAACCAGGGAGTGTTTCTACCCCAGGAGGGTCCCCCCTCCCCTAGGAGTGGGGCTTCTGTTGCATCCTGTGCAGTTTCCCTCTGCCTGAGATTCTCAGCTAAGCTCTCTGGTTCAAGCTGGTGAGGCCTGGCTTGTGAATACAGAGGAAGCTTTGGATTTTTTTTTTTTTAAGATTGATTTATTTATACAAGCTGGGGTATAGGCCAGAGGCGCGGGGCAGCAAGAGGCTCACCAGAGACAGAGTGGGGAGCAGAACAGGCAGATCAGAAATACACTGCTGAGGAGAGCATCGGGCAAGGCAGGAGAGGTCTGCCCTGACATGTGGGATTCTCCCCGGCCGGGCGTCGAACTCGCAACTCGTATTGCGAGCTGCCGACAGCTCCACAGCGCAGTGCTCAACCGCTGCGCCACCAGGGAGGCCCAAGCTTTGGATATTTTTAAGGAAACTTTTTCTCTCTCCATAAGGCTGCTTCCAAGACTGTTACCTCACTGCAGATTTAAGAAAGCGGGCTGGCCTCCCTGTCCTACAGAATACTTGTTCTCTCCTTCCCCAGGCAATATGCCTCCTGGACTTTCCTCATGGTGGAAAGGCTGCGAGGCAACCTGCTTTAGGATGGGAGAAGAGAATTAAAAGCAGTTTTTTTGCAATATAAATATCCACCATAATGGTGAAAGGATAACCAAATTGTTGTATAGCCACACAGTGGAATATTACTCAGCAGTAAAAAAAGAACCAGCCCTGATAAAAAAACACCGGAGAATCTCAAGAGCATTGTGCTAGGTGAAAGAAGCCAGACACAGAAAGCTACATAGTATAAAATTCAATATATAGAAAGTCTAGACAAGGCAAATCTTTAGATTTGCAATCAGATCAGTGGTTGCCTAGGGCTGGATAGGGTGGGGGAGGGGAATGACTGCAAAGGGGTTGGAGGGACCTTCAGGAGTGATGGAAATGCTCTGTGTTTTGATTGTGGTGCTACTTACCCAACTGTGTACCCTCTTCCAAAAAGATGGACTTGTCCACTTAAAATTGGCAAGTTTTATTATATATACATACCACTTCAATATAGCAGATAAAGGAAAAGCCTTTCAAAAGCCCAGTTTTATATTTTAAAACATCAACTTCATTTCATATCTGAAATTGACCTCCCATCACCTAATTTGTAATTTTAAGCTCCTGACTCCTCTTGCTATCAAGCTTAAAACCTGCTCTGACTGCCCCCCCCCTCCTTCACCTATGAACTCAAAGTTAGTTTGAACGCTCAGTTTAACCCTTTCTCCTAACACAGGCCCCTTCCTGACCCCCAAGACTGGGTTAGCTCCTTGTGTGCTCTGACCCCAACAGCTTCCACCTCTCGTTGGCACACTTGCAATTTAATTTTAAGTTTTAATTAATTGAATTAATTCAATTATTTGCCTACTTTCCACAAACCTGTACATTGGGTTCCCTGGGCCCAGGGCAGTGTTGAGTACACCACAGAGCCTCAAGGAATGTTTGCTGAGTGTTCAGGCTCGTTTGCATGGAAAGGGAGGTAGGGGACAAAAATTGAGCCTAGATCTGGGGAAAACACTTGAACGAGGCTGGATCCCGAAGGGCAGGGGATTTAGGGAGGAGAGAGGGATGTGGAAAGTTGTTCCGAGGCTTGAACGAACCCATGCCGGTGGTCAGGACAGCCTTGCTGCTCCCAACAGGGCTCAGACATCATTAGCACATATCAACCGAGCATTAATCACGTACCCAGACGTGTGGGGAGGTTGTGAGAAGCACCCCCTTGTCTCCACACTACGTTTCCCGGCCCCCATGTTTGTCTCTGCCTTGTAAAGATCCATCCTGTATTGACAGCTTCTGTCTGCACCCAAACAGGCAGAAAAACAGCCGGCAGGGGACCTGCGGCAACTGGATTTACTGCCGTGTCTCCAGTAACCCAGGCTGCCAAGATGCACCATCCCTGCGGTGTCTCCAGCTCTCCAAGGCACACAGCTCCTGGTCGGAAAAACCAGGAGGACAGGACCGGGCCAGTAAACCAACACATGCTGCTGTCTTGCTGAGCCAGCCTCGGGAGATACAGAGAACAGTCAGACATCACTCCTGCCACACTGGGCCATGAGAGCAGCCAACGAGCATTACGGAATACCCTCCATGTGCGTCCAATATGTTGGTTGCATTTTAGCTATTTAACAAACACTTACATAGTGCTTACTCTGTGCCAGCAAATGTTCTAAGTTCTTTACAACAGAGATGAACTCCATTCGTTCTCATAGCAACCATTATTATTCTCATTTTACCAACGGGGAGACCGAGGCAGAGAAAGATGCAGAAACCTGCTGAAGGTCACGTAACTGGCACATGACAGAGCAGAGGACAAGCTCGTGCAGTGGGCTCCAGGGTCTGTGCTCACATGCCTGGCGCTGCTGCTTTATTTTTGTAGCTGCCTTCATTCATTCATGCATTCATTCATCAAACAGCAGACTCCTACTGTGCATCAGGCACCGAGTGAGATGCTAAGAATGCAGAGTGGACCTCCCTTTAACATTTAAGAAGGACCTACTATGTGCTCAGAGACAAAACCATGGCTCACTTACCTCTGTGTCAGGCAGAGGGTGCAGTCCGTACTCAGGGCTGAGTGGCGATCGTTGAGTGACTGAATGCCTCTGCTGAGTATAAGAAAGCGTGCTGGACTTGAAGCCTGAGAACTTGGATCCCTCCCGCTGGGAAGGAAAATGTTTTGACAAGCTCATCCATATTCAGGTATGTTATATATCCCAAGGGGCTTATATTGAGCGAGTGGAGCTGAGATAAGGCTATAATGTCCTCCAAAAGAATGAAGTATTAATGGTGGAATTTCAAGCATCCACAAAGGAGATAATTTGGTGGGTGGGTGGCCCCCAATCATACCCCATCATTGATGGCCTGCTCTAAGGGCCTGGGAATGGGACAACTCTTGCAGGGAGGTGCCAAGCGCTCTGCTTGGGGCTGTGAGTCACTGGCTGGTCTCCTTGGAACCTGACCGGGAGGCGAGAGAGCACGTCCGCCCGCAGACAGATACGTCCTCGGGGACAAGGCAGGGTCTTTGGAAGCAGTGTGAGCGCCATCAAGGCGGAGGCAGCCAGCAGCTCCGTCCCGTGCCTGGACGGGGCTTGGCGTGTCTTAGGCCATCGCGTCTGATGCTAATGACCCACTCAAAGCTCTCCTTGGGTCAGCATAGCCTGTAACAGAAGTCAGTTATCCCAGCCTCCCCCTTTGCAAGCACTATCAGGCTTGCCTCTCTGGGGGCTCCCAGCTTCCCCCATGCCCCTGGCGTTGTCCCCTGCCCTGTCCTGCCTCCTCACTCTCTAGGAGCTGCTGGCTTAGACAGCTAAATGCACCCTAGCCTTCTCTGAGGCGAATAGGTGGTTCGGTGGCAAGGAACGCTGCCGTTAGCTGCTAGAATATTTAGATAGGCATTGCCCTTCCTTAAAATAGCAGGCACCTTTTCCCCTCGTGTCTGGTGGTAGCGTTACCAGCCTCCTTAGGGGAAGCTTCTGTACCTGCAGTCAAGCAGGTCATAGGCAGTGGCGATGAGGGAGGCCCCATAAGCCATGGCAACCGTCCCTCATTAGCAGATGAAGGAAGTGAGGCCCAGTGAGGGCTGGGGCTTGCCCGAAGTCACGCAATTACACATACCTGGGGCTAGAATCCAGCTCCGTCCCAACCCAGCCCAGAAGCGCTGGGAGACCGCCAGCCCCTTCCAGGTGCCGCCTCGAGCGCCCTTCCCGGGCTGGGTGGTGGAGGCTCCTGCCAGCTGCGCCTCTGTCCTGTCCATCATGGGTCATGATCCTAGAGGCCTGTCCCCACGCCCCCCTCCTCCTGGCCTGGTAACCAAAACAAACGTGTCCCCCATACTTCATTTCATCACCCAGCAATAAAAGCAGACTTGTTTTTTTCTTAATGGGAGCATTAATTCAGTCTCTATCGTGCAGGCCAGCGCGACTGAGATGATACGGCCGAGCTGAGGGCAGGAGGCCAGCGGGCAGCAGCTTCCCCGGCCTGGGGTGTCTTAGCTTTCATCAGGCGCGCACGTGCTGTCCAGCCAACAGTGAGGAGAGAAGCAGCTCAGGCCATTTCCCCGCTGGGCTGAAGCCAGCACGGCCCCTGTCCTGACAGCCCCTGGCTGAGAGGTGCGATTTCCTCATGGGCTGCGTGGGAAGCACCAAATTAAAAAAAAAAAAAAAAAAAAGTCCAAGGTGGAAAACGGCAACAAAAAGGTTATATGCTGCCTGGCCCAGCGGGCTGGTCAGCATCCAGCGGTCCAAGGCTTGGCTGTCTGTCCTGGAGTTCCCACCCATGTGGGCACATCGCACAGACACACCCCAGCAGGCCCTCTAAGGGTGCGCGCACAACTCCTAGTTGTTAGTCATTCTCAGCACCTCTTCCTCCCACCCCTCCCCAAGTGCACACCTGTTAGCTCTGCCTTCGGAACATAGCTGGGATTGGACCATGTCTCACCTCCTGGCCCGGACCACCGCCATCTCTCACCTGAAGACCATGGCTCTTCCCCTGAGACTCTCCATGGCCATCTTCCACAGAGGAGCCAGAGGGAGCTTTTAAAATGAACATCAGCTCTCTTACCTACCCTGCTTACACACGCCAGCAGCACTCAGCCTCAAGTCCTTACCTCTGCCTACCAGGCTCCATAGGCCCCACCACTGCGCCTCACTTGCACCTCGTCTCCGAAGGCTTTCCCCTCTGTGCATTTCACACCAACCTCTTCTGTTCCTCACCCTTGCTCAACACGTGCCTGTCTCAGGGCCTTTGCACTTGCTATTTCTCAGGTCGTCCCAGAGTTCACTTACTCTCTTAATTCATATCACTTTCAAATACTCCTTCCTCAGACAGCCCATCTCTGCCTGTCTCTGTCCTGTCTCAAAGCGCACCCTGCCATGCTCGCTGTCCCCATCCCTGCTGTCTCCTTGTTTCGTGCACTAATCAATTCCTGACATTGCATTTTGCATTGTTTTTGTGCCCGTGTCCCTCTGGAGTGAGGGCAGAGCTCTCTCTGTTTGGTTTGATCTCTGTGTCCTCAGTGCTAGAACAGTCCCTGATGCATGGCAGGGGTTCAGTAAATATTTGTTGAATAAATGAACGTTCTGTGTTGTACAGGCTGTATTTGTACACAGAGCAACACTTGCCATGTAGACGGTGTTCTTACTGAAGTAGGGCATTGCAAGCCCCAAAAGAAATTCCCAGAGAGGCGTCCAGACTGACTTGAACGATCAGGGTTCAGCTAGTGTGAGTCAGGATGGCAAGGGAAGGCTTCCTCGCTTTGATTCTGCCCTCTGCTTCCATGACAGGCATGGAACCAGGCTAACCAGGATTTGCCCAAATGAGGTTTAAAATCTTGCATAGGGGATCTTCTGGACTAAACATTTGTGTGTCCCCCCCACCTCGGCCCCATTCATATGCTGAAACCCTAATCCCCCCATGAGATGGCACTCGAAGGTGGGGCCTTGGAAGTGATTAGATTTAGATGAAGTGGCGAGGATGGAGCCCCGTGACTAGTCCCCTTAAAAGGAGAGGAAGAGATTGGACGACTTTTAGTCGTGTGAAGATATGGCAACGAGGCAGCCGTCTGCAAACAGGACGAGGGACCTCGCTAGATGCCCAATCTGAGCCATCTTGGTCTTGCTTGCACTTCTAGCCTCCAGAACGGTGAGAAATCCATGTCACTAGTTGAAGCCACTCAGTCGATGGCAGTTTGCTCTGGAGCAGCCTGAGCTGACAAGACAGGTGAGGTGCTGCTGGGCAAACTGATCAGAGCACACCCTGGCCTGGGAGTCTAGATGTTTTCCTTGACATGACTCACAGCTGGGAGAGACCGCATGTGGCAGAGGACAGAATACCCAGAGGGCTTGAAGTTCAAGCAAGGTCAGTGTTGTCCTTCCATTTACGTTCCGGAAAATCAAGCATTGCAATTTATCCTAAGGAAATAATGTAGGGTTAGGTCTGAGGTTGTTTATCAAGACCTTATTTGTATTAGTAGAAAACTAGAAACAGCTCCATTTCCAAACAGGGATGGCGTAAGTCTGGTCTTGTGGACCCACATGATGGGCTAGATGGGAGGGGTCTCAGCCTCAGTGTGCTCAACATTTGGGGTCTGATCGGTCTTTGTTGTGGCGGGGGGTTCCCCTGTGCATTTTAGCCATGCATCAATCCCACCAACTGCAGCAACCAGAAGTGTCTCTCGTCACTGCCAAGTGTCCCTTAGGGCACCTTCCAGGAGAATCATACTTCTTAATACCCTGGGAAATGCTTAGGCTATTGTGCTGGGTTAAAAAAGGAAAAGAACAAAATGTGTTTTCGACTGTATTCATACATAGAATAGAAGAAGTTTGGAAGGAAACTTCCTTGGATGCTAACCATAATCTCTGCTTGGTGGAAATAGGATTTTCTTTTACTTCTTTGTTTTTGCTCTCCAACATTCATTCACTAGATATTAATTGCATATCTACTACAAACCAGGCATTGTCATAGGCCCTGGGGATAAAAGTACAAGACAGACATTAGCATTATATAGCGCTCTGTCTTCACATAGTTGAGTTCTATGGGGAGCTGGACAATAAAAAGGAAACCTATAAAGAACAATACTCTGAGATAGTGATGGGAGCCTGGAGGACCTTAAAGTAAGGGGAGGAGGCCAACCAGCCTGGCATTTAGCTCCCACACAGTGAGAATGCCTTGAATGAAGAACCCTTACAGGATTTTAAGTAAGGAAGCCAAATTATCTGGTTTCTATTTTAAAATAATTATCGTCAAAAATTTTATTTTCGACAAGGTAATGCATGTCTATTCTTATAAACAGCACGAAGGAAAAAATAGAAAGTAGAATAGAAAAATCCCATGGGAATCCACCAGCTAGAAAGATGCTGCAGACATTTTTGTAAACGTCTTCTCAAGCATCCTTCTCGCTCTCTGCCTTTCTTTATAAATATATAAAAACATTTTATGCAAGAGGATTCGAAACATGCATGCTGATTTGTAGCCTGCTCTTTTCCTGCCCTTTGTAATTTTATGCTCATTGTAAACCTTCCACAGTGGGTATATATTACTTTTATAATCCGGAACATAAAAAAAAGCAAGAGACCACAAAAAGTAAAGTGAAACCCACAAATCCAGGATGAGGCATCGCTGGCTGAGCAGCAAGACTGAGAAGAAAGGCTTTGGGGTTGAGCAGACCACGAGCTCAGCAGGAGTTGACGACATCCTGTGGTTTCTTAGTTCAGTTCAGTTTATGTTATCAGACCATTCTCCAGCTCCGAGGACAGGCGCTATGAAACAGGCTTCTTTGGGCTCAGCTGAAGGCGACTCCATATCTATTCAGTCCCCTTCTAGCATTTGCAGCACCTGCTATGTGCAAAACCAGCAATGCAATGATAGCTGGTGTTTAATGAGCACTTACCCTGTGCCAGGCACTGTCCTAAGAGCTTGACACGCAGTGACTCCTGTCATTCTCCTAACAACCCTATGACATGGGCCCCCTTATTGTTCTCATTTTACAGATGAAGAAACTAAAGCCCAGAGAGGTTAAGTACCTTGCCTGAGATCACACAGCATAGAATAGCATCTTGAGAAAGACTTAAGAGGAGGACCTTATGAGACTGCCTTCAAGGAACTGATGATCAAAAAGGTAAATTCAACCACCTCACATTCAGTTGACATTCAGGATGTGAGGGGCCCATGGATATACTCTCTCTGCTCAGCCTAGGCAGATGTTCATTATTCGGTTGGTCCACAAATTTGTATTGAGCACTAGCTGTGTACCAAGCACGGAGCTAGATATTGGGGAAATGGCGGTGAATAAGACAGCCCTCACAGTTCAGTTTACAATCGATTGTGAGATAAACAAGCAAACAAGTACCTGATTTAATTTGGTGTGGAAGTGAGTCCCGGGGGGAGTAATGCAGAGTGAAGGCTAGAACAGACTGGTTGGGAGGCTCAGCAGAAGAGTCTTTTAGAGAAGGCTGTCAGGAAAGTCTTCTCATAAAAGGTAGCTTTGGAAAAGTGATCTGAACAGAGACTTGGGAACACGTGGGGCAGTGCAGCCCAGGCGAGAAGAACAGTAAGTGCAAAAGGCCCTGAGGCATGAACACGCTTAAAAAGCCAAGGACACTGAGGGGGCGAATGTCTGTGGATCAGAGTGTGGGGGAGACGGGGGCTGAGAGGCAGTCGGGACCCACTGTCTGGACCTGGCTGCCAGGTAGGATGGAGGCTGGTGCCACGCTGAGGCTGGGAAGCGTGTGTGAGAGTCTCAAGGGGGGAAGGGCAAGAAGAGCTGGTGTCCACTTTTGAAAGATTGCAGAAGATGGGGGCAACAAAAAAGGGGGGAGCAAGGAGACAGCATGAGGCTAGTTCTGCAACAGAGCACAAGGTGATAGGACAGGACCAGGAGTGGGGCAGATTGTGTTTGGGTGGAGGGCAAAGAATACAGAGTCCTGCCCCCTGTAAGTCCTGCCCTGGAGCTTGCAACACTGAAGAGAGTGAAGGGTGTGGGCACCAGAGATGCCAGTGACTTGAATGTGTCCCAGGGGACTGTGGCAGCCTTTGCATTTTTGTGGCGTGAGATGGAAATTTGAAGCAATAAAAGGGGGGGGGGGGGAAGAGACAGAAACAAGAAAGAAAGGCAAAGAAATAATAAAATGTTACCATCTTGCAGGCACCCGGCTGGGCGAGAAAACTGCTAATGAGTCAGAGGTTTTGCAGAGCAGAGCATCTAATTCAAACCAGACAGATAACTGTCACCCCTGAACCTCTGTCTCAGAGCTGAAAATGCATTCTCAAAGCAAGACTGGAGACAGAAGTCCCCCCTCCCATGATGTCATCCATCCAGAGCCCAGCTAGGTGCAGCCAGGGGAGAGGGGAGAGGAAGTGGCCCCAGAACACCCCGACCTGTTCCCAGGAGCTGGCCTCCTGCCTCCTCGCCAGTGAAGCATCTGGAACATCACCCAAGAGAGTAGTTTACCCATACAATACCTGCTCCCCATTTCAATCAGTACCTCATGTTGGGGAATGTAGATGCTGCTGAACTTTTAGGGACACTCCCCCCTCCCCCACCTGTTTTGCCAACTTCTGAGCATTTAAAGGATTTTCATTTAGTTCATCTTTCCTAGAAGCTTGTTCATTTGAATAATCAAATGAATAATCGAATGAATAATCAAATGTTCAGTTGAATAATCAACTATCATTGCATTTTGATCATTGTATACACTGAGTTTGCTCCTTTCTAATTACTTTGACTTTTCGGTATCCTAGAAGCAGGATAGTGTAAGGACGCTGGAGTAGAGCTACCTGGGTTTGAAACCCATTTCCACCAGTACCAGCTATGCGTTCTTGGGCAAATAATTAACCTCTCTGTGTCTCAGTTTCCCATCTTTAAACTGGAGTAAATGATAGTCTACCTCCTAATGTAGACACAGTGTATTGGGAGTAAGGGTGTCCCAATGGGAGAACAAAACAGCAAGGCATAAACAATCAAGGGATGCTTCCTGGAGGAGGTGACATCCCAGTTAGGGCTTGAAGGAGACATATGAGTTAGATGATATATTGGGTATTCTAGGTAGAGAGAACAGGGTTTGTGAAGACTCGAAAGCATAAAATGCCAGGATGCTCTCAGAGAAATGCAAATAGAGCTGGCAGGTTGAGTGTGAGGGCACAAGGGAGCTGATAAGACTGTGGAGCTCCTTCCAGAGGGGGGCTGAGGAGTCCTCACCTTCCCGGGACTTCCCTGTTCAGGTGCTCCAGTCTCATGGCACCCTTCAGGCAATGACAATGAGACTTAAGAGACAGAGAGGAAAAGAAAAATGCTGTGGAGAAAATGACAAGACAGAAAGGAGGTGGGAGAGCAGAGAGGACCCCAGGACTATTACAGGGATTAGAAAAATAATATGCTACAGAGCACAGAGGGCAGGGGAGAGAGGGGGGCTGGAGAGACCACTGGTGAGGTCGGGAGGCCAAGGCTGGACCAGAAGAGGGGAAAGAAACTGGGGAACCCTGGGTGGAGGGTGGGGCCTAGAACCTGAGCAGGACCCGGATGAAGGGAGAGACAGCTTCCTAAGTCATGGGGGGCGAGTGACCGCGGAGCCAGGCTGTACGGCTCCTCTACCCACAGGGCCGTGGGTTTAGGTTGAGGAGTTTGTGCCCAGACTGCACCGGGGAGCCCGTGTGTTTGGTTCCTGATGGCGGAGCCTTATCTCTACCACCAAAGTGCAGTTCAGACATTGCTTCTGTCCCTACCCAGATACTGATCCCTGTTGGGGGGGGGGGTTCTAGAAGTTTGCAGGGAAGTAGAACCTCAAAGACCAGGTAGTCCAAACCCCCCTCTCTCACTGTCCATACGACGCTTATTCAAGACCCAGAGAGATGGAGACCTGTCCAGAAGCACAGGCCAAGCCGCCTGGTCCTTGGGGAGAAGTTCAGAAACGGCTGGGGCAGAGGTGAGTGACTGAGCTGGGAGGCTGGGAGCCCGGGGAGGAGCTGGGGCTGGAAAGGAGGAGGCTGGAGGAAAGGAGGGAGGGGGGGAGGGTGGGGAGGGAGTGAAGATGGAGGAAGGGGGAGGCTCATGAGGGAGGAAGAGAGCTGGACAGGGGCGCCATCTCTCCCCTCTGCCCAAGGCCAAGTTCCCATTCTCAGATGTGTCCCCAGCACCTAAGAAGACCTGCTAAGAGTGGGTGCTTAATAAGCATTTGTTGAATTGCGGAAAGGAGGGTTTCCCAACCACAGGGCACAGAAAAGCCGTGTGGTGAGCCCTCTGCCCTTAGCCAGAGCACTGCTGGCTGGGGTTGAGGTTGGCACCAGTCGTGGAAGAGGGTTCCTTCCAGGGGCTGCCCCCTGAGCTTGTGTGCTCATGGCCTGAGTGGGGGTTCACTGCTCAGGGTTTGGCAGGGAGATGCTGATGGAGCCAAGAGCAGAGACCAGAACTCCGCCGACTAGGAAGAGGGGAGACCCGCCATCCGAGCCCCACTTCTCACTTCTGCCTAATGACAGGCTTTGGAGTCAGGTGAACTCAGTTTGATCTCAGCGCTGAGGTGTGCAAATCAGTTACCTGTCTCCCTGGACCTGTTTTCATCTCCCAAGCGGGGGCAGTGGCCCCTGGCTGAGCTGTGGAGAGCACGTGCCCAGCTCAGTGTCTGCTCCTGGGAAAGGTTTGCGCCCCTTCTCTCCCGTAGTTTGAGAGAGCCGGCTTTGGACTCAGACACATCTGACATTATACCTTATCACCGCTACTCATGATCTGGGGGTGGGGGGCTCCCAAGCAAGTTATTTCTCTTTTCTGAGCCTCAGTCTCCTCATCTATAAGATGGTTAAAATAAGAGCATCTATCTCAGAGAAAACACTGATCAGATTGAAGGGTGCATGTGACAGAACCTGAGTCTCTCTCTCAGGAGTGCAAAAAGGAATGTACTGGAAGGCCACTGGGAACCTGCAGACTCTGCAGGAAGCCAAAAGAGCAGCCTCAGGAAGTGGCTGGAAAATGAGGAACGATGGAGGACAGGGCAGCAGAGCCCAAGGCCAGTGGGGGAGCCCCACGGCAGGCAGCTGCAGCCCAGAAGGGCCGGGTCCAGCGTGCCTTGAGCTTTCACGTCGCCTACTCAGGGGCACAGCCAGCCTGAGTTATGTCTGTCCCCTGTTGTAGTCTATCTCTGTTACCTTAGTGTCTGTGGGGACAGGGATCTTCACTAAAGAGTCCCAAGGAAATATCGGGGTGCCCATGAGAAGTAACAACGCAGGGGTCCCTGAGAAGGGAATAAGGTGAAACACCTGGATTCCCCCATGCCTGCACCCAGACATATAGATGACTGGGTAGAACAATAAAAATGTGGGTGAACAGGTAGAAAGCTGGCTGGATGGAAGGATGGAAGGGTGGGCGTGGAGCTGACTATACATTCTTGCCAAGACGTGCTTTGTGCAGGTGAGAGAGAAACTTTGTGCTTGGAGAGAAATCTTGGTCCAAGGTATCCTTGACCCCAATATATATCATTTGTGTGTTGACTCCTATTCAGGAGTGGCAAGAATTGAATCTCAGATCTTTAGAATTTTAAATCAGAATGATCTAGTTGTGCTTGATACATGGTAGATGCTTGATACATAGTGAGTGAATGGATGGAGGAATGAATGAGTGGCTTATAATGGCAAACCTATAAAACCATTGTTTTATGAATTAGGAAAATTACACTCATTTATAAAATTACACTCATTTCCTATTTTATAAAATAGGAAAGTGACACTGAAGGCCACCCGGCAGAGGGTGGTTGGAATCTAGGCCAACGGGAAGGCCAGCATTCTTTCCCCGGCTCCAGGAAGCTCCCTAGTTTGTGCTCTCGGTGAGGACATCACATGTAAACCAGACAGATCATTTTCAGGTCCTGGAATCTGCATTCTCCTACCTGCAACCAGGAGACCACTGGACTGATCATTTGGCATTTGTTTGGGAATGTATGTGTGTGTGTGTGTGTGTGTGTGTGTGCACATGTGCGCACACAAACACGTGAATGGGAAGACAAATGTGTCTTGTCAGCACCTTCCACCTCCCCGTTGTCCAGCTGTAGAACATCAGGTGTGTGGGAGCCCTCCAGATAAGCTGGTTTTGACACAATGCAGATGCCTCCCTACCTCCCAGGGAGGTTGTGACAGCCCCAAGTGATAGGGACAATGACATTCAACATCTGGGTACAGCTGATATGAGCTCACGACTTTGCCTGGCACATGGACCAGCTCGATGAGCAGTGTCTGCTTTCATTAAATAATAACAATCCACGCAGGCCAAGCCTGCTTATCAGTCTTCTCACTTTTCAGCGCCATTGGGCTGGGAATGAAGAGGTCTGGTTCTAATGTCAGTTCTCCATGCACTCCTTGTGTGACTCTGGATATCCAGTTTTCTAGGCCTCAGTCTTCTCATCTACAGAATGGACCCTCCTCACAGGGTTGCTGGAGAGACTGTGGTCTAAGCAAGGGGCAGTGAGCTCCCATAGGCCAAATCCAGCCCACCATTTGCTTCTATCAATAAAGTTTTATTGAAACACTGTTATACTCACACAGGTGTGAACTGTCCACGGCAGCTTTTACACTGCAACAGCATACAATAGATTGGCTATGGCTGCAATAGATTGTAAAGCCTCCAAAGTCTAAAATATTTACTATCTATCCATTTACAGAAATTGGCTAACTCCAGCTATTGCGCATTTATTCCCCGTCATAGCGGCAAAGACACCCTTCCCAGGAGCTTGTTAGGAGTACCACTCTCAGATCCACCTGAATTCTCCAGGTTGAGGATGAGTCCCGGATATTTCCTTTTTGGCAAGTACTTCTGCTGATCTTGCCATAGGGAGGTTCCTAGACCAAGGAACCTTCTTATCTACCCTTCTATTTATCTTGCCATAGGGAGGTTCCTAGACCAAGAAATACACTAGGGCAGACAGACCTGGGACCACCATTTCCTATCTGTGTGACTGAGGGCAAGTGACTCAACCTCTCTGAGCTTCTGCATCCTCATGTAAAACCAGGGATAACAAAACCCATCCCTAGGGTCCCTGGGAAGATTAAATAAGAATGTAAAGTGCTCCGTCAGGTCTGGGCATTCAGTAATTGACAGTTCTTTCCCTTCCTGCATCCCTGGACATTCTCACCTAGATCCTGGGCAAGCTGCTCCCCACTTCTCTCAGAACCCTCTTAACCGCCCTTCAGCCCCACTGCAGCTTCTCAGGGGGAGCCCACGCCCCATCTCTGCTGACAGGTCCTGCTCTCCCAGTATTTGGTTAGAGGCAGTATCAGGGGCTGGCCTGGCAGAACCTGGAGTGCTCAGCCTATTTCTGACACTGAAACTGCCGCCAGCCTGTGTTTACACATTTACTCTCACAATATTTGCTCTGCGTGGCCATTATTTGCCCAGGGGCTGACGTCAGATGAAGACAATCAGCTCCCCACTAGAGCTGTCAAAGAGCAAGGTGAGCACCTGCTTGTCCCCTTCCACTGTCCCATCCCTTCTCTTCTTGTCTGGTTTTTCTAAAGTAACCACACTCTAGGTGGCAAATGACTTAGCAAAATGTGTTGGCGCAAGCCCAGGAGAACAGGCGGATGCTGGTCCCTACTTGTCACTGTCCTTGGGGTACTCAGTCAGGTCTGGTCTCTAAGTCTTCTCCCAACCCAGAATTCTGTGACCCTGGGGCTCCAAGGTCTCCCTAGGTTGGAAGAGTCTAGAGATCACCTGGCTGATCTCTCCACCCTTCTCGAGCTAAAGGAAGGGTAGAGAGAAAGAACGGAAATTGTGAAAACCCTTCTATTTATCTACAACTGTGCAAATAACATAATTGTCTTCTCATCAAGAAAGAAAATAAACACTGAAAAAAACCTAGAAGTTCTTCAACTGGACCATCTCCTAAATCGTGTTCTTCCCTAACAACAAATAACCTGTACCCCAAACATCTAGGAGAGCCTGCGATGAGCCCTAACTTGAGTTTCTTCTACCCACTGCCACCATGAGAGCTTGGTCAAATGACAGATGACGCCATCTGCATCTCAGGCCAGCTCCGCTTCCCACAGGGAGGTCGTGCACAAGTCCAAGGGGAGACAAAATTCAGGGATTCCCAGACCCCACTGAAATGTCTTCCATATCAAGGATGTATTGTTTCATGGGGGAGCGCTTGGGAGGGGAGCCCATACTTCCGAAGGATTCAACAAAGGACTTTCATCTGAAACCCAAGAGACTTTACAGGGAGGTACCAGGCCCTCCCCACCCGCCTTGGCCGGAGACAGGGTGGGGTTTCGTGGTGGTCGAAGGCAAATCTGTGGAGCAGACAGACCTGGGTTTGGATTCCAAGTCTGTCCCCCCAACCGCCACCCTTACCCCTGCCCATGCCACCCCTGTGGGCCTGGACTTGATCTACTGAAATGGGAGGATCTTATTCGCACCTCCCGGGCTGTTTGGGAGATTGAGTAGGAGGTGCCCAGGGAAGCGCTGAGCCTCTTGTAGAGTCACGCTGGGCCCTGGCCAGGCAGTGTCCTCCTTAAAAAGGGCCACCGAGGGCTCCTTGAGCGTGATGGCAAGAGACACTTTGGCGCAGAGAACACCGAGTCGTCACAGCACTCACGTGTCTCTCTCCCCACAGCATTTCCACAGCAGCCCCTCGGGAGACTACTGTCCCCATTTCACAGCTTTTGAAACAGAGGCTGGAAGGGACGAAGCAGTCTGCCCAGAGATTGCCAGGTCAGCAGCGGGGCTCCAGCAGCAGTCAGGGTCAGTGCCGTGCACCCTCCAGGGGCTGGGCCTGCCGGCCTCGTGGCCTGAGGGGGCCCAGCTGTGCCCACAAGCTGCCCAGGCGCTGGCTTCGGACTCCCAAGCCCCCTCCTCCTCAGTGCCTGCAGCTGCTGCCGAACTGTGGGGACAGCGCGCCCTCCAGTGGCTTCGTGCAGCAGCCGCGGGAGCTGCGGTCCCCAAAAGTGCAATTTCACGAGGGCTGCAGTCCCCCAAAGTGGGGCACAGAACGGGTGCCCGTGGCAGCTCCTGCTGTCACCAGTCCAATCACCTGGGCCTTGACAACATTCCCTCTGTGCAAGGCTCTTAGAATTATGTCCTTTTGATCTAAGGAAAAATCAACACCAGCTAAATGAACCCTTCACACAGGAGAGCACCGAACCAGAGGGAAGACAGCCCACCCAGGGTCACACCGGACAGGGCAGACGGAGACTGCAACCCGGACCCTCCGCCTCCCGCTCAGCCCCAGCACCAAGGTCAGGGAGTCTGGACCCCGACGCCACGCCTCACCTCTGTTCTTCTCCTGAGCCCCCCAAGCTGCCAGAGACACCAAGGTAGAGGGGGCAGGTCGGGGAGCAAGAGTAGCAGTGATGGGCATTCAAACTCGTGATGGCTGTGTGACTTCGTGAAGGCTACGAAACCTCTCTGGGCCCCCAGTTTCCTCCTCTGCGAAATGAAGAAAATGTCACAGGGTTGTTGTGAGGACCAAATCAGGTGGGAGGTAAGAAGGGCTGGTAGCGCAACACCAGGCCCCAAACATGAAAACCCTTGTTCAATTGTTACCAGTTATGTGGCCTCTAATTCACCAGCTCACTTCTGAGGGGTGGCAAGCTGCCCAAACACATCCCCCCTCCTACCCCTCTTGCACACCATTGCTTCTCACATGCCCCCAGGGTGCCAAGTCTCTCAGGTCCTCCTGAGCAAGGCTCTGTGAGAGCAGGTGGCCTGGTTGGGGGTTGGAGTGTGGGCCCCGAAGACCTCGTGGGTTGCCAGGCCACTCGGCCCAGGGTGAGCTTGACCAAGGGTGAGTCTAGAAGGGCTGAAACCTCCAGGCTTCTCTGAGGGCAAGAGGAGAACAGGTTGAGGGGCATAATTGGCACCTTCCCAGGTTGTCAGGAGCCCAGGGCTGACAACCAGACACAGCAGGCTCGAGGTTCAGGACGGGAACATTGAAAATCCCACCTCAATTTCCCTTCTCACCAGGCCTAGCGGCAGCAGATATAAATTCAAATGCTGGCCCTGCCACTCACCAGGTGTGTGACCTTGGCAAGAGACTTCTCTGAACCTCAGTTTCATCATCTGTAAAGTGGGAATGAGGGTGGGATTATAAGGATCCGGTAGGTTTGGAGTAAAGTGCCCGGTACCTGGCACGTGGTGCTTCACTTACTGGACAGCAACTCAAAACAAGTTTGCCACGTTCTCTCGCCCAACCCCAGACTCTGCTCGTCTTCTTAGACTCCCCGTCCTGTCGGTGGCAGCAGCCCCCAGTTATCCAGGAGGTCAATCCTGTTACACCCTCCCTGCCCTCTCCACTCTCTCCAGCCACTAATCTGGTTCCAGAACAAGATGACCGTACACTCCTCCCGCTGGCTCCTCCTTCCACCCTGCGCACTGCTGCCACGGGGATGACATCAGCTCCTCGCATTCGCACCCCTGGCTCCAAAACCCACACCCTCCCCTACAGCGTGCTGTGCACGCCAGGACGGCTAAGGACCCTCTCCACCCACCTCCCCAGCAGCATCTACTCCCACCCCTGCTCGTTTGCACCAGCCACACACAGTCTCGGGTCCCCTGAAGATGGCCTTGTGCCTCCAAGCCTCTGCCCACTCCCTAACCACCCAGGGCATCTCTCTAACCCCTTCTCTGAAAGAAGCCCTCTCTCTGCCCCTTCTCCCAACTCGGGGCCCTGCCAGCCCTTCTCAGACCTCTTGGCTGCCCTTCCCACCTGCATTTGCACGCTAACCTGACCAAGGGGCCCAGGAGACAGGAGAAGGCAATGGTTGAAACCAAGTCCTCCGGGTCATCTCACTTGGCTGGGGTTTAAGTCCTCCATCTTTTGGGGATATGTCTGCTGCATAGTAGGTGTTCAGTAAAGGGAAGTGGTTCTTTGTATTACTATTCCCCCCACAGGACTGCTAATTCCTAAAGGGCAAGACCCATGTCATTTATCTTTGTATCCCCAGCACCGAGCATGGGATCTGGTCATTATAGAAGTAGATGGATGGGTGGATAGATGGGAGGATGGATGGGAGGTTGGATGGATGGGAGGATGGATGGATGGATGGATGGATGGATGGATGGATGGATGGATGGATGGGAGGATGGATGGATAAGTGTGACAGAAAGAGGAGGAAGAACTTTGTAAGAGTCACAATTATCTGGTATTTAGGCAATGACAGAAACAGGCAGTGCACTTTATAAAATGATGTCATTTCATCCTCACCCAACTATGGAGATAGATTCTATTTCTGTCCCTACATCTTGGAGAAGAAAAGCCAACTCAGAGAGATGCAGACATCTGCCATGGTGATGACGTTTGTGACATATTCAAAGTCACTTTTGTCTGACTACAAACACCATGCAATTTCCATTTCTCCACACCGCTTCCTAAAAGGGACCATCTGACTTAGCAGCCAGCATCCGAAGAAAACACTAACTAGATTCACTTAGAGCTTGCTAATGTCAGATGCTTCACACTGTATCTCATTTAATTCTCACAAGAAGTGAGGAAACCATCCATCACGCCTATTAAATAGATGAAGAAACTGAGGCACGGGGCATTTGAGCAGAGGCACAATACGTTACTGTCACTTGAGCTGTCTGCTTTGCAATGCTAGTGGCACTAATGTCGCACAGAGGGGCTTACCTGTGGGCCGCCTCTGGGTCTGAAAGTAGGAGTCAGAGGCCCACACACTCAGGGCCAGAGCTGGGGCAGAGGGTGGCCGAGAAATGCCACTGTTATTGCCATTATTAACAACGTACACTCCTTATAGATGCTACGTGATAATGCTGTAAATACTGGCATCGCCATGGCACCTAATGGTCTCAGAGCACTGCTGCATGCCCTAACAAATTTTCCTTCAAGATGTGGAAGGCAGGGTTATTATCACAGCCTTAAAACAAAACAAAACAACTTCAGCAGATGGGACCTTGTGTGTCCCCACAAGGTCATACAATTAATAGGTGGTTTCCCTGGGTCCCCACCTAAGTGTTTTGTCCCCTGACCCAGCGCTGTTTCTCACATATCTGCAGCTGCTCTGAGAACCTCTTGGGTCCAGAACAGGTGTTAGTAGGTGTTTAGCGTGTCCACAAAGAGGTCGAGATGGCAGGGGTCGGGGGGGAAAGAAGGCAGTGGGTTGGGGAGTTAGGACGGAGACTCTGCTAGGCGGGAACAGGAGGGGACCATCCAGGCCTCTCGAGGCCTTTCCCAGTGCAGCCGCCTCTCAGAGCCACACACCGGCTGGCAGCCCAGAGGCTGGCACAAGATGGCGCCCTTGGCTGGGGAACCGGGTGGAGAGAGCCGGCCAGGTGGGGAGCTGGCTGCCGGCGAGGCTGCCGCAGTTTCCACCCTGCCTGTGCTGAAGAGGGGCGTCTCTACACTTGGGCTTGTGTTTCCAGAAACAGATTTTAAGCCCCTGCTACTGGAATCCCAGCGCAGCGCACTCCAGCCTGCGGGCAGCCCCGCCCCATGGTTAATCAGGGGTTCCGGTCTCACCAGTCAGGTGCACCCAAATGTGAGTGTCAGTCTGAGCCAGGGTCTCCTCTGTGAGTCCCCAGGAAATGCAGAGGGTTGGGCTGCAGCACGGCCTCTGTGAGGCTGAGTGAGCACTTCCGGGGGGCAGGCGCTGGGCTAAGTGCTTCCTCTGCTTGTCAGGTTGTCCGATAAAATACAGGACACTCAGTTAAATGTGAACGCCAGATAACAAGGAGTAATTCGTTAGCATAATTAGGACCCAAATATTGTATGGCCAAGTTAAAAGTGGACTTTGAAGGCGTAAATATCCTTGATATGAGAATACCAAGCGGCTCCTTGGTAAATGGGGAATGGTCTCACGAGTCACACAGCTGAGAGGCGGTGAAGAGGTAGCTCTGGAAACGGATTTTTGGGTGTCACCCATTTCTAGCCATGTCGCTTTGAGCGTGTTCTTTAATCTTTCTGTGCCTTGGTTTCCCTGTTAAGAAGCTGAGGATAAGAGATGGAGATAAAAGATAAGGAAGATTGGCGCATGGCCTCAGCCTGGTCTAGGGAGTGAGAAAAGCAGAAACATCCTCCTCCTCACCCCACCCTCACCCCCACCCCTACAGTATGATTAGCACCAGGAGCAAGGAGCCCAGGGCCTGTGGGTGCCAGAGGAGGGACACCTGGTGTACAGGTGGGCGTGATAAAGAAGCATTTCTGGAGGAAATGATAGTTGACCTGAGCCCTTCAGGACAAAGTGATCAGGCCATGTAAAGAAGGGGTGGGAAAGGCCTTTAGGTAAAGGAACAGCATGTGCCAAAGCCTGGAGGCCAAACGAAAAAACATTGTGTCCCGTGCAGGGTCCACAACGAGCCCGGTTACATCTGCGTGAATTGAGATACCCGATTTGTCCAAAGAGCAAGCCACCTCCGGTAAGATAGCTGCTCCCGGGGCTCCCTGGTGGCGCAGCGGTTAGGTGCTGCACTGTGGAGCTGTCGGCAGCAGCAATGCGAGTTCGACGCCCGGCAGACCTCTCCTGCCTCGCCCGCTGCTCCCCTCAGCAGTGTATTTCTGATCTGCCTGTTCTGCTCCCCGCTCTGTCCCTGGTGAACCCTCTCGCCGCCCCACGCCTCTGGCCTGTACCCCAGCTTGTATGTATAAATAAATAAATCTTAAAAAAAAAAAAAAGATAGCTGCTCCCTTGCTTAAGAAATAGCCAAGCCAAAGAGGTTCTCATGCCATCTAGAAGCCACTATTACCACAAACTGCCAAGCAAGACCCAAATCGATGGCACTGAAGGAGAGACTGTCTTGGAGGCTGGCGTGGGTTCGGCCTTGATGCTGCTGTGGGTATCAGCTCATTCACCACTGGCACCTGAACCTGGAATGGAGGTCAGGCATCATACCATGTCCCGAGAGTCCCCAGAGTAAAAAGTGGGGTGCCTGATGAATCTGTTTCACCCTATGCACTCAGTGCAAAAGAAGAATTCTATTGCTCCCAGGCCAGAGAGGCAGACGGCCATACCCTTTACAGCTCCTGGCTGGGGAGTTCCCTCCAACTGGTTTTGTGCTCACTTGGATCTTCCTCTGAATGTCATTACCACCAAGGTCACTGGCAGCTCTGTGACTCTAGGAAGCCAGGGGTATTTGCTGGTTATTGGATGGTATTTCTTCCAGGGGTCCTGAGGGAGCCTCCGTTGTGCAAATGCCAGGAAGTCTGAAGTGCCTGCCTTGTTGAAATTGTTGACATAATCTATGCCCGGCAGCCCCTTCCACTGCAGGTGCTCTGCCTGTTCTGCTGCCCCCCCCCCACTCCTTAGGAGCAGATGGAGATGGATTCGAAGATGCGTGTCTTCTGTCAGCGTTTTCTGGAGTCTCCTGGGCAATCCCAACATCATTCTCATGGGCTTAAGGTTGTACGCGACCTTCACGCAGTTGGAGGGAACTCCCCCACCAGGAGCTGTAGCTGGTCATCCTCAGAAGGTATGGCCGTCTGCTTCTCTGGCCTGGGAGCAATAGAATTCTTTTTTCGCACTGAGCGCATAGGGTAAAACAGATCTGCCTTCAGCAGCCACAGCTGTTAGTTATCCAAGTCAAACGATTAAGACCATCTTTGGACTCTCGGTTCCCTGGTCATTAAGTCCTGCAGTTACTGCCCCCACAAACTTTCCTCTGTCCACTTTCTCCATTACCCCTCACTACCTCTCCTAGTCAAAGACACCGTAATCTCAAGTCTGAGCACCTTGTCAGCTCCCTAGCAGCCTGCCCGGCAGCCTGCCATCTCATCCCACGGTGATCTGTTCTCCAACCAGAGGGACCATTCTTAAAATACCATGTCCCTGCTTAGTCCTCCATCCATCCACCCACTCACTGGTCAGGGAGTCACTACTTCAAAGTGAATGTTGGATCTGCCATGCCCCCAATATCATTTATTACATTATTAGGGGTACCCCAAGGCTGCTCTCATGTCCCCTTTAGTGCACACGTGTCAAGAAACATACAAATAAGCACGTGACAGGCGTCAGGTGCAGAGAGGTAAATTAAGCAGAGAAGGAGATATAGAGTCCTTCTCTCTGGGACCAAAGGGGAGCAAAGCTGTGGCATCTCAGAGGACAAGTGAAACGTGCTTTTCTGGACATGGAGATTGTTAGAAAGCTGCAGAAACTGAGACAACGAAGTGTGGACAGGAGACTAGAGAAGGAAACACAGACTAGGATGGAGAGCCCAGAAACAGATCCTCACTTATGTGGAGAATAGATTTACAACCAAGGGCGACCATAGTGGTCCTTTTGTTAAATGGTTTTGGGAAAACTGGATATTCACATGGGGAAAAAAATGTGCCTCCTACTGTTTCCTTGCCCTGCCACATACACACAAAACCCAAGCAGGTTGCAGCTCTTAATGTGAACACTCAGGCAGAGGCCATGCTGGATAGCGAGGGGCAGCGGGAGCTATGCAAGGTGTGTCCTGGCACGGTCTGGTTAAAACGCTCACTGACTTGAATGCAAACCTAAGAGTTAATAAAAGCGATATCCCATAGGCGACAGGATAACTTTTTCCAAGTCTATAAAACTTAATCAGAGCGAGTATGCAGGTCGTCCTCACAAAAAAACTGGGAGATATCTCGAAAAGCCTTTGTTAGCTATCCAACCTCTAGTAACTGACTTGCCCACTCTGATCCTGCTTTCTCATCTGTTAAATGGAGCATCTATCACTCGTACCTACTCATCCGACCGGTAGGAGGAAAGGAATTAACGCGCACGCGGTGCTTGGCGTGTCTGTGGTGCTGGTCGGCTCTCATCAGTATCGTCATCATCACCGCGTATAGCGGGGATCGCAGGCATCTTTGAGACTCATGAAAATGGTGCGCATGCACACACTCAATTCAGCCCACATTTTGGGAGGTTCACACCCCCCTCAAATCCATTCATGATTCTCCCCAGTGGTGGAGGAGGGTCCCGTGGGCAGAGCTCGAACCACCAACTTCAGATTCAGCACGGGAAGTGCCGCATTCACCTGTTTGACATATTTGTGTGTTGTGTTTCTATGTGTGATGTCTTTAGAAGCCAGGGACTATTTTTTAAAATTATTACAGATATGCACACACACACATTTACATGCATATACACGCACAGGTGGATCTTTCCCCTCTTGTTTTGCAGATAAAGAAACTGAAGGTCAGAGAGGGAAGACACACAGCCCAAGGTCACACAGCAAACTAGGGGCGAAGTCAGGTTTCGAACCCAGATTTCCTGTGTCCCAGGTGAGTGACCCTGCCCTCAGAGACATGAAGGAAAACCGGCGGAGGCCTCAGTGGGTCAAAGTGGTCCCGCTGCGAGTGGATACGAGCGGGACGGGGCAGGCGTGCGGCTGAGTCCTGATTCTGCCGCTTATGTAGACAAAATGTCTTACCCTCTCTGACTGCCAATTTCCTCTTCTCTAAAATAATGTGAAAAATACTAAGGTGTCTCAAAAGTCCTTTCTCAGGAGGAGGCAGTGCTGAGTGGAATGGAGAAGGCGTTGTGTGATACTTGGCTGGCATCACCTTCAAATAGGTCGTAAAGCCCTAGTGTCTGCATTTCTTCTGAATAGAAATTTTGAGTGAGAAGACAGTGGCGGGACAAATTGTGAAGCTGAAGGCAAAGGTGTGCTTGATGTGAGAAGAGCATCAAAAGCCCTCAGGGAGCAGGTGGGAGAAGAGGGGTGTCTTGGCAGGGGCTACGTGCCTGTTCAATAACTGTGCCCTGTCTGCCTCTCTCTGGAAGCCTCTGTCTGGCTTTTTTTTTTTTTAAGATTTATTTTTTATTTATGCATACAAGCTGGGGTGTAGGCCAGAGGTGTGGGGTGGTGAGAGGATTCACCAGAGACAGAGTGGGGAGCAGAACAGGCAGACTGACTGAAGTACACTGCTGAGGGGAGCAGTGGGTGAGGCAGGAGAGGTCTGCTACGTCATGTGGGAATCTCCCTGACCGGGGATCAAACTTGTGCTGCAGTGGCCCTGGATAGCTTCATAGTGCTGCACTTAACCTGTTGCGCCATCAGGGAGGCCCCTCTATCTGGCTTTGACAAGATGATTCTGTTGTTATACTTACGGGCCTTCAACTTACGGGAAAGGAATCTGAGACCCTCTAACACTATCAACTTCATAGGCTTGTTGTGAGGTTCCAATATGACGAGATCACTCAGAGCTTGGTCTGGAGCAACCTTTTAATAAGGGTGTCCCAATTTTAGAAACCTGAGGTCCCTGTCACTTTTGAAAGCAAATACAGAAATTTTGAGGCATGGTCCATCTCACTTGCCACAAGATCTTCTAGCGCCTAATGCTGTGTCTGGCACGTAGTAGGAGCTCAATACCGGGTGGAGAAGTATATAGACTGGGTGGAAAGATGAACGGCAAATGGGGAAAATGCTTATTGGGTTCACGATGAGAAATGTAGGGAACTCAATAGAATGTAATAGAGGTTTTTACCAAACTCCCCAAAATTCCTAATTCGTGCAGCCAGTGCATATTGAGTGTTTTTTGTGCTCTGGGCCCTCACCCCCCACCCCACATGGGGGCAGAGCAGGGGACAGAGGAGACAAGGTCTCCGTTCTCATGGAGCTCACATTCTAGTGGGGGAGAGAGCTACTAAGCAAACAAACGTAGAATATGATATAACGCCAAGTGTCACGAAGAAAAGCAAAGCCGAATCAAAGAACTAAGGAGGGGTGGGGATGCTGTTACAAACAGAGGGAAAAAAAATGACATTCGAGCAGACCACGTGAGTGAAGCCACATGGATATCTGAGGGAAGAGATTTCCACCCTTGGAAACAGTTGAAAAGAGAACAAATGCATTTGAGCCGGTACCTGGGCCTCCCATTCAAGGGACTGAAACAAAATAAAGACTCTTTGTAGTGCAGTGCCTGCAAGTTGAACAGAAATAGACTCTACATGAAAGGCAAACCTTTAGTTAATCTGTTTTTGTTGTTATTGAAATCTTAAGTACCTCTTTTATCACAGATGGCTCAAAACCTGCAGGGAAAGAGATGCTTTCGAAACACAAGTCCAAATGAAAAACAAAAAAAAAAAAAAACCCCAGCAAAGATAATGGCCTCACAAGAAATAACTTGAAATTGTGAGTGTACTGCTTGATGAGATTAAACAGTTGGAGGCAAATGATGCGAGCCCCAAAGAGGCAAATATTCATATGAATCATTACACAAATCCCAAGTTGTAGCACATCAGACTCAGCGATTTTCTGTTTGGGGAATAGTCATCCATTCATTCAAGAGACATTATGGAACACCCAATTACTTGTAAAACGGGGTGTTTTGTGGTTTGAAAGATGAATTCGGTCCAGATCTATGTTTTGAGGAGCTTCAATCTTGCCCCAGCTTGGCATGTATTTATTATTCATCTTTATTATTTAATTTTTTCAATTCGTCCTCTATTTCCAGTCCACTCCCCTCCCCCCATAGGCACTGTTCTCAGCCTCTCTGCCGATCTGATTTACACTTAGAAGTGCATTTACATTTTAAATGGCTATATATGCATTTCTGTAAGCGACGCTAGTTATTGTTATGTGTGATGCTTAGTGTAGGTAACCTATGCGTTGCTTTCTAGCTCATTCTGCTTCTCGGAGATCAACTCATCCTATTAATGTAGCTCTAGCACACTTTTGCCTGCTACATTATATTCTCTCATTTGCACATTTTGTATTTTATTTACTAATTCCTCACGGAAGAGCATTTAAGTTATTTCTGACTCTGTTACTATGAACAACAATGCAATAAACACCCTTGAACATATCTTGTGTTCTTAAGCAATCATTTTTT
This sequence comes from Scalopus aquaticus, assembly GCA_004024925.1. Lineage (NCBI taxonomy): Eukaryota > Metazoa > Chordata > Mammalia > Eulipotyphla > Talpidae > Scalopus > Scalopus aquaticus. Next base: position 85,841 of record PVIJ01004759.1, on the reverse strand, counting down.
TCGGGAGTTTACACACAAGACAGAATTTGCATTGCAAAGTGAACATGCACTTTGTTCGTATCACTAAACACTCTGCACTGCTGTACAAAGACCACCCCGAGTTTTACTCTCCCAGCAGTGCAGAGGAGCTACTGTCCTCCCCCACCCCCCATCTTTGGCAGTGTTGTATTATCCCTTATGTTATCTTGGGATGTAAAGTAGTATCCATTTCTAACTTAATCTTTAATTTCTCTGATTATGAATAATCAAAGATTGTTAATTAACCTATATTTATTAACCCATGAGTAATATCTTTATTAGCCATTCCGGTTTATAGTTTCCTTTTCTGTGAATTCCTTGCCCATATCCTTTTCTTTCCAACTTTTTATATGAAATCCTCCCCCCTCTCCTTTTCTCTGATTTCTACATTTTAGATATTAATATCAGGTATATATATTGAAAATATATATCTCAATCTGTTAGTTGTCAGTTAACTCTGTCTATGGTGTTGTGGGTTTTGTGTTTTTATTTTGGGGGCTGGTTGTATAGCTATCCCCAACAATTGATATCCTTTACTTTTTTAACTAAAACAACAAACTCTGATTTTTAAACTCGACATGAGATTTCCTGATGTAAAGACTACATTTCCCAGAAATCTTCGCAAGTGTGGCCATGTCACTAAGTTATGCCCAGTAGGACATAAGAGTAAGTAGTTTAAGAAATGTGCAGGAAATATACTTGAAATGAAAGAGTCCCCTTCTTTCTTCTTTTCTCCATCTCACAGGTTGGAGTATTATTGGATCATGAGTTAGGAGTCATGTGCTAAGGATGGAAGGACTGGGTCTCTGATGCCAGCCTTGAATTGCTTACTTCTCTCCAAGCTAAGCCTAAATCTAACTAATATAAGCAACAGTCTTTGCTTCTGAAGTAGTCAAATCCATCTATTTTCCTCTTTAAGAAATTCTTACCAATCCCAAAGTCACAACACTTGCTTTTATAATTTACTTGTGTCTTTAAACCATCGGGAGGTATCTTAGGTTTGCTTTGTCTAAGAAGCTTCTCTCACTTTCCCCACATTATAAGCCAATGTTTGTTACAAGCCACTATTTAATAATTCATTCCTTCCTCATTAAATTGCGCTGTTCTCCCTACTGTATACCAGGTTCCCAACTACACTGGACAGTAGTAGCATTGGGAAGAATACTTATCTGGTTTCCATATTAGTGGGAAACCGATATTTTGCCCATTAAATATGATATCAGTTGTAGGTTTTCGTCAGAAATTTTATAAGGTTAAGAAAGCAACCTTAATCACAAATAGATGTTTTTTCCTGTATCAATTGAAATTTTTTTTCTGAAATATCTCCATAGATTTAACTAATGCTAAATTATCTGTACATTCCTAAACTAAGTCTTATTTAGGATTTTTGAATGAGAATTTTTGCATCTTTATTTATAAGTAAAACTTACCTATAATTACCTTTTCTCATATTGGTCATATCTGGTGATAAATCAAGGTTTAACTAGATTCACCAACTGGTTGGCAAACTTTCCTTCCCTTCTTCTCTAGGAAAACCTGAACAATAGAGGAACTAGATGTTCTCTAAAAATTTGCTATAATTTACCTGTAAAATCATCCTGGTCTGGTGATTGTTTTTTTTTTTCCTAGTGAAAGGTGAGGTGGGGCAGATTGGAGACAGTGGGAGGGCTTATCGTTCACATTTTTCAGTGACCTAGAACTTAATAGATACCCAATAAGTATTTATTGGATAAATGCATACTTTATTCAAATACTTTTTTCTTGTATCAGTTTGGGCATTTCATATTTTTCCAAGAACATTTGCAGTTGCTGAGGTTTTCAAACTGTTACAGCATAAAATTGCTTCTGTCAGTAGCAGACACAGTCCACTCCTCCCAGGCAGTTATTTCTCTCTTCCTCCATTTTTCTCCACTCAGTTATATACACCAGTCTCCCAGCCCATCCCAGCCTTGGAGCGGGATTTGGAGATTGACCAAGATTTGGCCTATGCCAACCTGAGTGGTCCTCTTTTCCTTGTAAGTGATGAGCTTAGATGTGGGTCTGTGATGCAGTGAGATAGAAGAGTCTGGGGGGGGGGGGGCTCCCCGGTGGCGCAGCGGTTGAGAGCTGCGCTGTGGGGCTGTTGGCAGCAGTGATGCGACTTCGACGCCCAGCCGGGGAGAATCCCACATGGTGGGGCAGACCTCTCCTGCCTCGCCCGCTACTCCCCTCAGCAGTGTACTTCTCATCTGCCTGTTCTGCTCCCCACTCTGTCTCTGGTGAACCCTCTCGCCGCCCCATGCCTCTGGCCTGTACCCCAGCTTGTATGTAAAAAAAAAAAAAAAAAGAAGAGTCTAGGGGTTCTTGAGGGGCTCTCCAAGAGGGCTTTGGGTGGAGATTTTTTTCCTCTGACAAAATGAGAAACACAGAGAGAAGCATTTTGATTGTGAATGCAATGGTGACAATGTGGAGCCTGGAGCTGCTTAGAGAGCTTATGCCCAGGACGCGAGCTAGTCTGTGGATCAGTCTGATGTACTAAAGGTAGAAACATGGAAAGGTGAAAAGGACCTTGACTTTGATGACTTCACAAAGGTACAGTTAACCAGTCTCTAGATGATCCTACTTTTGGCTTCTTGCTAGATAATAAATTTCTTATTCTGAAAATCAGTCTAAATCGATATCTTTTTTATTATTTGCAATCCAAAGCATCCTGATATTGCAAAACTTTTCATAAATTTTGTTGTTTTTAAGTTTTATTATAGTAGCCTCAAATTAGTTTTAATTAATTTATTTTAACTGTATATTTAATTTTAATTAATTTAAATTTATATTTCTGCAGTAGCTACATTTACTATTCCTTATCATTATATACATCATTATTCAATCTTTGCCAAGAGTTTGTCTTAGTTTTAGTGTTGTTTTCCTTCAAAAACAAAATCCACTTTTGTTTTTTGTTAATTACCTCCCCCCCCAAACTTTAACTGATATTTGTCCTTATATGTACTATTTCCTTTTTTCTTCAAGGAAATTTATCATTTTTTAAAGCTTCTTTATGTTGGCCTTATTGTAATTGTACTTCCTTGCTTTCAAAGAAATGCATTCAAAGTATAATTTTTCCTAGAAGAAGTACTTAGAAAACATGTTGTGGATTTGTATATGTCTTTGTTTAATGCCAAGTATTTCTTCATTTCTATTATCATATCATCTTCACCCATGGACTGTTTAGAAGTGTGATTTAAAATTTCAGACATAGGGATTTCTTTCATCTTCTGCTCCTTTTTGTTACTGATTTCTACTTCTAGCGCATTTGCTATACTAAGTGGTCGGTAAGGTGTCAATTCCTAGGAATTTATGAGTAATTTCTCATGTTTTGTCTGTTTTTGAGAATGATTTGTATTGAGGATTTGTGGCTACATTTATATATATTCACTTACACTCACTAATTGTTCAAGTTAGATCCTTGCTTTTGTCCTCTTTTGTTTTTGAGAGGGTTATGCTGACATTTCCAACTACCATTGCAAATTCATCTCCTGCTTTGCCTTGTAAGTCTATCAGATTTTTAATATAATTTTCAGTTGTATTAATGGGTGCAGATATTTTTATGATTGTTAATCTCCTCAGTATAAAGTTATTTAATCTCCTCAGTATAAAGTTATTTTCCTTGATATATGTGGCCCCTTTTTTTTTAATGGATGCTTTGTTGTCCCGGATTTCTTTTGATTGATATACAATTGGCATGTATTTTTCATCTTATTTTTAATATAGTAAGTAATATGACTCAAACTCAAAAGAAAAAAAATTTAAGATATACAGTGAAAGGTTTTGTTCTCATCCAGGTTCCATCCATCTTGTATCAGTTACCGATTTATCACCTTCTTTATGTTTCTATGTGATACTGGAGCCCACGCTGTCAACATTTCTCCTTCAGGATATGGCCTGGTGCTAGACCTCGTTAGTAGGGGCGCTGAGGGCCACTGCAGGAGGAAGGGGCTTATCTCCCTGGTTCTGGTGCTTTTCCTTTTGGCTTCTGCTCTGCAGCGTGGCTGCCAGCGGATGATGTCCTCGCTGGCAGATGTGTGGGACCAGTGCTGTGTGTGCCCCTGGCTACAGCTGCATCCTCTCCAGTAAGGTCTGAATTTCAGCTTTGAGGGGCAAGGGACTCTACCAAGTTTGTCCCTTCCCTGCACATACTCCCTCAGCCTTAGATGTAACAGGGATCCCCACACCTGCTATGTCCAAGGTGGTAGCCACTAGCCATAGTTGGCTACATGGAGTTAAACATTGTTTTGTGTTGGGCTTAGCCAATGAGAGCAACAGAGCAACGCTGTTGGTTAGAAACATGGGGGTGGGGGTGGTGGGGTTCACCTGGGCCCATACTACTTTTGGGGCAACCTGCACAGACATACCCCCACCCCAGCCAGTGCTCTGGTTGGACCCACCTTGGTGGTTCTTATTATAATTGTAAGATGCATCTTAGCAACAACCATCAGGGAACTCTGAAAAACGAGCTTTTTTGTGCTCACAAGTACTGGAGGGACACGGCATGCTTGGGGTCACACAGCAACATTTAGGGGGACACAAGAGCACGGACGTGGACTTAGGCTTTTCCTGGGGTCTAAGGCGGGGTGCCTAAGGTTTCTGGGTTCATTCTTTATTGGTGAATTTAAAACATGAGTAGAAATTAAAGCTCTGGGAGGGAAAAGCAGGGTCACCCCATAGGTCAGGTATTCGGGTCAGTCTGAGCATTCTAAAGGGGAATTTCATGGGTGGGGAGATCTGGCGCTTCAGCTGGTGTATAGCCGGAAGTGCATTCATTCGCGATGAATGTCTTTGAAGTGGCTGCCTTGGCAATCAAAGCTTAATGTCAGGCACTTATACTACAAATATAAATTAATTAAATCAAATTAAATTAAAAATTCAGTTGCTCTGTCACACTAGCTCCATTTCAAGTGTTTAATAACCACACGTGACTACAGCTACAGCGCTGGGCCTGCAGGTGCAGCATGTGTCCATCACCGCGGCAGCTTCTACTGGACCTCACCGCTTCAGGGGCCTCTAGTGCTCTTAGGAGCTCGTCTCCTTTACTAGTTAATAATTCTTTACGTTAAACATGTGAATAGTATATTAGTCCTATATTTCCCTGATTTTCTGCCTCCTGATTGACCCCGATAGACCTCTCACTTTTAATATGTATCTGTCCACGGCTTATGCACACATAAGCAAATAGAACATATATATATATATATATATATTTTTTTTTTTTATTGTTATTTATATCTTTTACATTTTGTATTCCCCTTGGGTAACCCACCACCAATACACCCGGATCCATCTCCGTGGTCCCTTGTAGAACATATATTTTTATGTCTGCTCTCTCCTCCCACACACATTTTTCACACAAAAATGGCAAACTATGTATACAGCACAGAGATCTGACAAAGGACTGCCAAATCCAGCCAGTTCTGGCCATGCCCACTTGCTATGTCTGCAGTGGCTCTCACACTGCAAGGCAAGTTCACAGTCAGCCCTGTGATGGGGTGGGTGGCCTGCAAAGATGGAAGTATTGACTGTCTGGCCTTTTACCAAAATAAGATTTGTTGATCCCTGTTCTATTTTTGTTTTTTAAATTCAACAATATATATTGGTGTTCTCTGCCTATAAGGGTGTTAGAACGTCCTCACTTCTTTTTTAAGGCTGCATGATATCCCACTGAATGGATGTTACAATATATGGTCACTTAATATCTCAATCAACTATGGACTGCACATATGCAGGTGGTCCTAGCAGGTGATACCAGGTAGCCTGGATGTGTAATAGGTATGCAGTAGGTTATACCTTTTAGGGTTCGCACAACTGACAAAATTGCCTAGTGGCACTGCTCAGCATGTTCCTATCCCCATTGTTAGGTGATGTGTGGTTGTACTTAAACAAGTCATAGGGTTTAAATTCCATTTCTTTTAAGAATTATTCCAGTGAATAACTTTGTACATGGGTCACTCTGTATACAGGCAAGTATATATTTAAAATACCCAAAGACAATTGTTGGGTCAAAGGGAAAATATTGTTAATCTACATCAGGATTATACCAGTTAATATTCCAACAAGTAGAGTCTGAGAGTGTCTGTTTGCCATCACATTGTTAAACTTCCAGAATTTTCCCCATGTTTATAGGCCATCTTTATGTCTTTGTGTGTATGTGTGACTTACTCTTCATGTCTTTGCCCATTTTTCTATGATTTCCAGAAGACTTCTGGTATTTGCTTATGAATTTCTAGAAGTTCTTCATGTATTAAGGAAATTAATCCTTTTATAATACACATGGCAAATGTATTTTCCTATGCCCTATATGTCTCCAACTATATGACCTCTGGAAAAGGTAAAACTATGGAGATAGTCAAAGGTCAGTGGCTACCAGTGATTGGGGGAAAGAGAGGCTTGAATAGACAGAGCATAGAGGATATTTAGGGCAGTGAAACTGCTCTCCATGACCTTGTAATGGTGAATGTTATACATTTGACTGAACCCCACAGAATGTACAAACCAGGAGAGAACCTATGGACTTTCAGTGAAGGTGTGTTCATCCATTGTAACACACATACCATTCTGGCTGGGGAGGATGATGGTAGGGGAAGTTGAGCCAAAGTACAGGCAGGGGAAGTCCATGTAATGTCTTCTTAGTTTTTCTGGGAGCCTAAAACTGCCCTAAAAAATAAAGTTTTATATCTTAATATGGTGATACCTGTCTGTATTCCTCAGAACATTTTAAATGAGTACATTCTTTTATATGTAAGGTATATCTTAATAAAATTGACTCTAGAAGAAATGAAATACTGCACTACCAGAAAAAAGTAACTGATATCCAAAGAGGAGGTAGGAGGGGGATATCAGGTGACAGGTAAAGGTCATTTGGACTTTGACCTCGGACATGGAAAGGTAAAATCAACAAGACATAGTGACGGGTTGAGGGAAGCCAAGGGGTCAAGGACACTTCCCAGGTGTCTGGCCTGAGTGCCAGACAGGGAATGGTGGGTGGGCTGTCTTGTCTGATCCAGGGAGCAGGGAAGAGAATTAGATCCATTAGCAGGGAAGAGAATCACAGCTTCTGTGGAGTCTCCATCTCTGTGGAGAAGTTGATTCCATCATCCTAAGTGTGTGTCTTTTTTCTCAGGGAAAACAGAGACAAGGGATTCATTCACCACAGGAGATATTGGTAGGTCCAGGCCCACAGAAGTGCTCCATTTGCCCATTAGCTGGGCAGCCCCCTTGGAGCAGGGCCAGCTCCCTCCTCCTCATCTTTTGTCACCCCAGATGGATGAGCAGGCAGCTGACCTTTTTGAGTCACTCGGCAAATTCCAACAGTTTCCTCATCTGAGACCTCTGGTCTCCACTGGGCAGGAACTGAAGACCAGCTTCGTTTGGACTGGAGAAAAGGGTAGTGAAATTCTAACACTTAGAAAGCCAGGACAAAGAACACCAAGGCTCGGATACCTACCCTAACAAATAAAAGGCATATGTCGAGCGCCTAGCAATTTCACTTCTACAAATAACACCACTGCCTGGGGGAACAGTGCAGACATTTGACCGGCCAGCAGCTGCACAGAGTTTGCTATTTAAAGACTCAGCTTTTGCAGCCCAACAAATCTGGGCTTAGGATTTGATTGGAAGGCGGAGAGAAGACAGCAGAGAATGAGGAAAGAACCAGACTTTGGGAAAAACATCACCAGGTGGTTCGCTGCTGATATGAACCCTGAGTATGTTAAATGAGCTCATTTTAATAAAATCATGACTCTCTAGCTCTTTCTAAGTAAATTAAATGTGTTAATTCATAGAAAAAGCACTTGGAAAAGGGTCCAGGATATAGTGCCTCCTGGAGGGAAACTGTGATGATGATTATTTCTCCATTTACTTACCTACATATATATGCCCAGAGACAGAGAAATGTTCATCTATAATAATCCGTTACTGCTAAGTGGTGAGATTTATGGTGATTCCATTGTTAACTCTCTTCTTTGTATGTTTCTACAACCCTTGAACATACATATTTTGTAAAAACTACATGTCCTGTTTTAGGGGGAAAGTGTGAAGGCTTTGGAGGGAGGCTTCCCAGGTTGAACGCTCAACTCCACTGCTTACTAGCTGTGTGAACCTGGGCCTAATATTTACCTCCTCTGAATTTTTTTTCCTGTATAAAAAGGGGAAAGTTACCTACTTCATTGTGTAGTTTTGAGAATTAAATGAGATAAATTAGGGGCTGGCATGGGACCTGAAGAGACTAAGGGCAAGGTGGTTGCAGTTATAGCAGAAGTGGGGAGACCTTGTTCTGTTCAGCCCAGAGTTCTCGGCATGTGGTAGTCACTCCAGAAACATCTGGACTCACCTCAGTCACCCACCTGGAAACATTCTCTGTCAAGGTGGAAAAAAGATTGAAAAGTCCTCAAGGTCATTTCCCTTCAAGGACAAGGGTTGGGTTCTTCTGTTGACCGGAAAGCAGAGTTATTTCTCTAAAACCCTTGAGGTTCTCTGGGAACCTGAGGTCCTTAGCCATTGTCTACTTATTCTCCCATATGATGGCCAGCCAGTCACTGCTCTCTTGTCTCTGTATCGTTCTTCATGAACTGGAAGGTAAGCCAACCCATGGAATTTATAAGAATGCAAAACTTCAAGTAAACAATTATGAGGAAACTAGTCACTGACCCACTGAATCTGTGAGTGTGTTTGTGTGTATTGGGGCATGACATTCTTTGCAATGCCAAAACAATCCTTCAGAAGGAAGAATACTTCCTATAGTTTAAAAAATACTCTACAATAAAACATGTTGTCCTTTAAAAATAAGGAATAAAAACTTTCAAAAAACCTCTCTATTCTTTGTAACCATCGTCCCTGGAATTCAGTCTAAATGATAGCCACGTCTCTGGTGTGTATAGGAGGCAGAGTCTTAAGTGGAACAGGACAGACTGAACCTAGAAATTTATTCCTGTTGTTTGAGACTGATAAACCTCAAGTTATCCACGTCCACATATAGTGTTTTAGCAATAATGCTTTTTAAAAAAATATTAATTCAATAGATATTTCTTGAGCACCTGCTATGTACCAAGCATCATTCTAGATGTTTGATTGTTTGCCAAGTTTAGCAACCCTGTTTGGAGTCTGTCAGTAAAGGGGAATTCGGGGATGGTGGAAATCATTCACTAGTGTAGATGTGGCCCTAATGACTAGAAAAGTGCCTGTCAGTTACAGTAAATCTGAACCTGAATATGACTGTGACATGTGTGTATAATAACTAACATGCCTAATTGGGCAGTAACAAAGACAGCTCTGTATCCTGCCGTGGTCCGTTAAAATATTGACTAGGGAGCAGTTAGTTTAGTGACAATGGCAGTGAAAACTAAAAGGGTGACAGGAACACAGCCCAAGTACTGTAATGTACAGAACTCTCTGCTGTTTGTGGTCATTGACAACGGTCATGCACCGAAGTGACAGTTAATAAATGACAGACGGATGATCGATAGCAAGTGCGAATGACAGTTGTGCCCCGTAGAATGAACGTGATTATAAATGGCGAAGGAGTACAGTCGGTCTGACAATGACAGCGCCCAGAACGACCGAATATTGACACCTTGGATGTAACAGCCATGACCACAGTGGGATCTCGGCTCCGCGCTGAGACAACTGGCAGTGACAGAAAAATTGGCTGCATGTCAGTGACAACAGAGTGCAAGGTTCAGGGGCCCCGCGCCGATGTGACTTAATTTATCTGATACTGTCTGGATCGGACGTCATCTGTTTGGCTGTGTGAGGGTGGCAGGAACTCCAACGTGGGGCGCAGAGTATAACACCGCCCGTGAGAGGGAAACTAAGCAAAAGGTGAGCTGCACTGTCCCCTCCACAACCCTAATTGCTAAAATTGGGAGGGGAGAGGCGGGACCAAAATGCCCTCAGGTCACATGATTGGTTGGTCCGGGTCTATTAGCCTATCACGTCTCTGCGGCGCTCAACCGCTCCACCAATGAGAATACGGCTGGGGACGAGGACCAGGTCACGTCTCCGCCTCGCAGCGGAACGTGTTGTTTCGGATAAATGTAAAGAAACCTCTTCTCTACTTCTCTGCCATTCTTTGAAATAAAACTCTAATCGAGGTCTGCCCAAGCGAGGGGCCATGGCACCCCATTAGAATTTCCCGAAGGCGTGAGGGGAGGGGAAGCGCTGTCGGGGGGTCAGAGGTCAGAGAAGAGGGACACGACCGGCTAGCCCCGACGTGCGGGCATTGGTGGACGAGAGCGTGACGCAGGCCCCGCCCCTCACGTGACTGTGGCGCGCAGGGAGGCCGGGCCGCCTCTTCCCCTTGGACCCCTTCCGCGCCGGCCTCAAAATGGCCGACTTCTGGCGTCTCTGGCGCTGTTGAATGGAGAAAGCTTTATTGTTCCCTTCGGGCAGGAGTGTTCGTGTCCTCTATGGCGCTGTCAATAAAGAACGGCAGTTTGAATCGGTGCTGAACAGGTAACCATAGAAACGGGGCTGGGACTCAGCGTGAAGACCCCTTTTGCAGCTGAGCCCCGGGAGGCGCCCGAACGAGGGGCGCACAGAGACCCCTAGCGTGGTAAACTCCGCGGGGCTCTGGCAAGCCCTCGCTGCCTCCCCCGCCCCGGGACGTGGACCCGCAGGGGCGGCCCGCACCTCGAGCGCAGGCTTCCCGGTAATCTGTGGGCAGAGGCTGCGGGTCCTGCTGGGGCACTGGCCGGCCAGCAATCCCGCGCCCCCGGGGCCTGCTCCCCTCTCGGGGCCTGCTGCTCGGCGCGGTCGGAGGCCTCTCCGGGAGGCCGCTTCTAGCTGTCGCACCCCCTCTCTTCCCAAATCCCTACATCCGGCGTCGGCCAGCTGTGGCAGTGGGCCAGATCCTGCCTCTCCCACCCTCTCGATTTTGTCTGCACGGAGCTAGCAATGGTTTTAGTGGTGGGGGGAGGGTATTATTTCTTGTAACTTGTGAAAGTTATCTAAAATCAAATTCGGTGTTCACGATTGAAGTTTTATTGCAACACAGCCATGTTCATTGTTTACGTGTGGTCTGTGACTGCTCTCTGCTGCAGGCCGAGTTGAAATAGTTGCGACAGATACCGCAACTTTGCTCACTTGACCCACAAAGCTGAAACATTTTGTCTGGCTCTTCACAGAAAAAGTGCGGGTCCCTGCCCTAGACTCAAGTAAACTGGTCACTGTTGTCCTTCAAAGATTCCTTCCTTCTCGGAGTAGGAAACTGCCCGGAGCCCCTAGAGCTCTTTAAGTTGTCAAAACATTCTGGCTTTCATTACCTCTTCTGGTCTTACTGACTTATTATTCGTAGTGGGAATTAGTTCCCCTACTTTGAAAAGTTGTATCATTCATCCAGCCCCTATAAAAAGCTAGGCTCCTTATTTATATTCATATACACTTTTTGGCAATGATGCTTTATAAGTTGGCCATGTATTCTGTTTTTCGTAAGCTGCGGAAGCCCGGATTCTGAAAGCTTGAACTATTGCAGGGTAGTAGATGACAGGCCTGGAAATGGAGCTCATCCCAGGTGTCCCCCTGCCTGGTGACCTACGTCATTCTGCCCTAAATTTTTTCTTTCAAATCTCTCAATCTGGGACTATGGGCACTTCCTTGGAACATTATCCAAACCTTTGTATGATTTATGGAGATTTTATTACAATCTCAAAGTGAAGCTTTTCACCACTTGGCTAACTTAGCAAGCTTCTGCCACTTACTAATTAGATGTCTTCTCTTCTCTGGCAGTAGATCCTAAACCTGACTATTCATCACTAGTTTAACAAATGATTTCAGAGCACCTCCTGCGTCTTGCTCGCATGAATGCATTCATCTTTCTGTATTTGTTGACTGTCTACAAGGTGCTAGGGATTATTTGAATCCCTGGAACTATCACAGTGAACAAGATAACGAGAACCTTCCACTCATTTTAATTCTCTAGGGCTTGAGCAGATGATATGGTCAACAAAGGTAATTTCAGCTGTCAGGGCATCGTCATAATAAAATTAGTAGTTACTATTAAGTGATTCTTTTGTGCCAGACTGTATTATTTGCTTTTACATGGATTATCACACCAACACTATGACATAGGTAGTATTACTATTCATGCTTTTAAAGATGAGGAAACTGACATTCAGATAGGAGAGATGTCTAAGGTTACATACATAGCTAATGCCTAAGGGAGCTGGGATCTGAACCCAAACTGATCAGCTCACTACCCTGTAATATTCCATCTGTTTGTTATCTTTTTTACTTGGGACGCCCTCAAGGGCAGGGACCTTACCTGTTTTTGTATCCACTGCTAGCCAGGGCCACAACTTGGTGTTTGGTAAATATTAAACAATCCAAGCTGTTCATCAAGCAAATATTTGAATGTCTGCTGTGTACCAGGCGCCGCTGTACTAGGCCCCATGATTACCCAGGCTAGCAAGATGGATGTAAAACCCAGGGTCTGAGAAGAAAATAAGTCATTCCAAGTCGTGGCAAGTGCTATAAAGGAAACAAGTGTTGAGAAGGAGATCACCTTCCACCAGGATGACTGGGGAGATGCCTCTGGAGAGAGAGGCTGTTGAAGCTGAAACTTGTTGAGTGACAGGGATCCTGGCCAGCAAGGGAAAAGGTGAAAGTGTGGAGGAAGACACTTTGAGCAGGTTGAGACTGTGAGGTGACAAGAACTTGGCGTGTTGGAAGTCTGACTTTGGAGAGTGGACTGTGCGGTGGTCCCTGGCCCTGAACCCAGCTTTGCTGCTGACAGCGCTGCAGGCTCTCTGGCAGCTTATAGAGGAGTGATCTAATGTGTCCATTGTAGTTTATGGTGTATCCTCAAGGGCTGCTGTGTGGATTAAATAAAGGAAAATCGAACAATAGGTTCAGTGTTTTCTTCTTGTTCAACATACTGCTAAATTCTAGTTAGGAAAAAAACTAACCAAATGTGGCCCCAAGTGGAAACTTCAAGTGCTAAATAATAACAAAAATTCAGAAGGTACAGACAAAATTGAGTGTGGGGTGTCTTTTTTCTTAATGTTGCTGTTAAGAAAGGAACTTTTCTAAATGGGATTTAGTTTTTTGGCCAAATTACACAACTGTCTATGCAGAGCATTAAAAAAAATCATTTTAGTGTTTTCAGCTCGAAACCATTTGTGTTCCTTCTTTGCAGCCATATGCATTTTCTCCAGACAGTGTAGGAAAATGATAGGCTTCTCGGTGGTGATTAAAAAATTTGCTTGCAAATGATTTTGGGGTTCCTCTAAAAGTTTTCAAAATAATGTTGCCTACTTTAAGAAGAGTATTGAATGCTTTAAAGCAAGTCGCAGACTTTTTGAATAGGTAAAAATAAGTTGATGTTTGGGCTCATGAACAGGAAAAATTATAGAGGCAGTAATCAACCAAGCGAACTGTATAAGAAGATAAGATCAGCATGTCAAGTTTTAAACTGTATCCAGTAAGCATATTGCACATGTCAAAGATGTAATGCAACCCAGCAAATGGAGCACAGAACCGGCCAGAGAGTGGCACGTTAATGCAATGTTAAACAAGCAGCCCTGAATTAAAGTGCTATTTTAGGTTTGGGTGGGACCTTCACATTTAAAGTATTGAGTTTTACTCTGTGATTTGGGTCTGTTGGGTTCCAGTAAAGAGTAGGTGTAGCACTAACTTTGAAGGATAATATAAAACTGCAGGAAGAGCCAGGGCATACCAATTTGTTTTTCAATCTATTTTATTTCAGTTCAAAGCATCATTGGAGACAAGCAGCACAGGAAAACGAGCTACACTTTGGCAATACTCAGCTGCGTTGGGAGATTGAGAAAGACCGAGTATAACCAAAGTGTGGCTTGTTTTCTTGGACTATCTGTCTGCAAAGATGCTTTGAACCGAAATAAAATAGATTGAAAAACAAATTGGTATGCCCTGTTGCCTCATACTGAGTATTTACATTACCCTTCTGGAGTACTGCCTGTACCAGCACCCTGGGGGGAGGCAGTGACCCCTCAGCCTCTTTCAGCTCTTCAAGAGAGGGAGCTCTTTGATTTCCACAAGGAAATTGAATTGGGATATATGGTTTTCTGGATTGCCAATAGCCTGCCTTCCAAAGCCATCGTCTTGATAATGTGGCGAAGGCAAGCTACAACCACATAGAGAAAAGAATTAAATATTAAGGGCATTTAAATTCAGAGATGGGATTGTCACTTTCTTTAAGACGTGCAGAGGGTAGTGGTATTTCATTTGGAGACAGCGTGCAGTTTTGAGACTCTTGCAGTCCTTAGGGAGAGAAAGGTTTGGAAAGAAAGCTGGCATTCCTTGCATTTCCCTGATGTTACTCTATGTCGCATCCTCAAAATCATGACACAGAGTATTTCACTTCTTTAAATGAAGTAAGTACAGTGTAGCTGATCCACATAGCACAGGGATTGTTAATCTGGAGACAAATGCTGGAGGTGTGATATCCACAGATCCTTTGAATTTGCCTGCACACTTGTGTGAAAGTCATTTTTCATGGAAGAAAGCCCATTGCTTTAATCAGATCTCAGAGTGGTCGTTGACCCCTCAAAAGGTGCAGACCCAACAGTGAAACATCACGTCTAACACCATCAAACCAAAGTAGTGAGGAAAAGCCCCCTGAGCCAGTACTTTCTGGTGCTCTGTGGCCTTGAACTCAGAAATTTTAAAGTATCTTTTCTGGCTTGCTTTCCGCTCTAAAGTGGTCAAACATAGCTGAATGTTTGTGTGTAACGCAGCCATCTACCCACAGAGGTGCTTCAGAAATGCCTGGGAGATATCATTTTCCATGAGACAGATAAAATGGGGCTTTGGTGTCACAGCATCCTTGTTAGCAGATAACATGTTTGCTTTCTGACAGGGGCAAGGAATAGCAGTAGCCTGATATTTTATTTTTAAAAAGATTTATTTATTTATGCATACAAGAGCTGTGGTCCAGGCCAGAGAATTCACCAGAGACAGAGTGAGGAGCAGAACATGCAGATCGACTGAAGTACACTGCTGAGGGGAGCAGTGGGCGAGACAGGAGAGGTCTGCTGCGCCATGTGGGAAGCTCCCTGGCCGGGGATTGAACTTGTGCTGCAGTGACTGCCGATAGCTTCATGGTGCTGAGACTTAGTGCCACCTGGGAGGCTACCAGCCTGATAGTTTAGCTCTGGGAATCAACTTCTTGCAGATGGAGTCAATTCCTCAGATTTAGGAAAGCTGGGTTAAAGGGAAGTAGGAGAAGAGGGGAGAGAGTCTAGGAGGCAGGGTGAGGAGTAAAGGCATTTGTCCTGGAGTCCCTCTGGATCTGTGACGGTGAAGAGCTGCTGTTTTGAAACCAGATTATTGTATTGCAATAGAACTTACCCAATATTAGGACCTCTGGACTCGTAGAGGTCCAACTCATAGATGTAGTCCTGGTTTTGTTAGTAGCTGAAGAGAAATAAAAAGAAGGCTTAGCTCTTAAACCTTAGAGTAATAAATATCTTAGGATATTTTGTAAAAACGGGACCTCAGTAAAAAACTGCTATAGGCCAGAGTTTGTTAAGCCCATGAAGTGTTTAACAATTAGTTATATTTAAACATCAGAGATTTTATGTCTGTCGGTGTCCTGGAGATTTCTACATGAGTGACCTGCTCTGTGACTAGGCCCTATTGCCAATTCTTTTTTTTTTTTTTAATTTTTAATTAATTTATTTTTACAATGTTTGCTTTCTTTTCTCGGGTGTAGTCCCCATAGAATTTCCACCACCAGTTCGCCGGTGCCCCTTCTCCATAGTCCCTTGTGTTCTTCCTGCCCTCATTTTGATCCCTCCAACTCTGGGACAAAGAATGGAGGGTGTTTTATGAAGGAAAGTGCTCATGTAAGTTGAGATTAGAAACAAAATACAGGTATAAATAATAGCTTTTGAAGTCCCAAATATTGATTATTTGAATGATTTTTTTAATACAAAAATAAAAGTGAACACTGTGTGACTTGGTATCTGCTGAGAAAATATTGCAGGAGACAGTCTGACCCACTAGTTTGGTCTGTCTCAGCTTTCTGCGGTCTTCCTTCTTGACTCTTCAGCCCCGCCAGCTCTGAGTGTGAGGGGCTCTGGCACTGTGAGGACCAGGGAATCTTGGCCTCAGTGGATGGCACCACCGAGTTGTCAAGGGCAGAAACCTTGGAGTCATCTGTTCTCTTCTCTCAACCTCACACCCCCTTCCACTCCTTACCCATAAATGGCGTTTATTTGGGCCACAAGCCTATTGATGTCCCTTTACTCCTCTTGATAAATGCTGCAACAGTCTTCTAGCTGTCAGCCAGCTTGCAGCTTTGCTCTTCTCCAGCCTGTTCCACCAGTGATCTTTTGTAAAGTGCAGATCTGAACCTGACACTCCCTTGCTTCAGACTCGTGGCTGGATTGCCTGCTGTCAGCATGATGCGGTTCCTTGGTTGGGGATGTGCTGCCCTGGAACTCTGGCTGTGCTTATTCAAGCCTGGTCTCTCAGTGCTCTCTCCACTACCCTCTTACCCTCCGAGGACCAGTGGGCACCCTCTGAGGCTTTCAGGCCCCTCCCTCTCCCTGCATTTCTCTGGCCATTTTACTAAGCAGGCCAGGTGCAATGCAGCTATCTGCACCGAAGGTTGTTTTGTATAGTTCCTTTTGGCCTGAGAACATATGCTACTTGTGATGTACAGTCTTATCAAGTACTGGCCTGAAGTCACTTGCTGTAATTATTTTCTCTGTGGTTATCCCACTAACTTGATAAACAGTTGAGCTCATTTAATTTAAATGTTAAGAATTGCTTTTTAAAATTTAACTATGTGAGTCATTTACCTGGTTCCATAATCAAAACTGTATTCACAGAAGTTTTTATTTCATGCCTAGCCCCTCTTCTCTGTTTCTCTTGAGTCTGGCTATCAAAATGTGCTGTCGAAGTTTGGGGGGATTGCCAATCTGTTAGGTAAGAAATAATATTCCAATGTGGCTTAAATTTGTTTTCTCCTTGTAGGAGATAAAGGATATCCGCCCAGTGAATGTGGTACAAATTAGACAAATATCTTTTCCAGTTTGCCAAATGCCTGACTTTGTGTATATACTGTTTTATTGCGCTGCAAAAATTTTACATCTTTATCTGGTCATGTTTATCAGTCTTACAGGGCACTGCTTTAAATTTTGCATCACAGTGAGGAAGTTTGCCCCGCTTTCCATTTACGAGGAGTTCATCCATGTTTTCTTCTAGTACACATATGGTTTCACTTTTTATTTTTTTTAGACTTTTTATAGAGACTGATCCATTTGGCATTTTTCTTGGTCTTTGGTTTTGAGAAAGGATCTTTTGTCTCTTTTCCATTGGGCCAGCTTTTAACATTATTTATTAAAAGCACTTATCTTTTCTCCACTGATTTGAGATGTTATCTTAATCTGATGCTAAACTCTTATGTGCATTGAGTTTCTTACTGGATTTTCTACTTTGTTCCATTGATTTGATTGTCGGTTTATATGCCATTTCAAAACCACCTGATTTTAGACGCTTTACAGTTTGTTTTATTATCTGGGAAGCTACTTTGTCTAATGTCAGGAGGAAACAACTTGGTGGTGTTTATTGGAGATTGTGTTAAATTTATAAATAAGCTCAGGGAGAAGTGGCATCCTGATGACATTGAGTTTTCCTGCCCAAGGTCACAGTGTGTCTTTTCAGTAGCACAAGGCTACCTTTTGTAGTTATTCAGGAGTGTTTTGTCTTTCCTTATATAAATGTTATACACTTCTTGTTCAGTTTATTATATTTTTTTAACTTTTCAAAAAAAAAATCCTTTTAGAATACTTCCAGAACTTCCCAGACACGTTATACACACCCACACACTCAGAACTTTCTGCATGAAAGTTTTGCAGATAGTTCACTCTTCCTCCCCAAAGGCCCTTCTGTTGTCTGTGTTCCTCCCTTCCCAGTCTCAGGACCTAGCTCCCTGTTCTGCACGAAGTAGGCCGTCAGTGTGTATTTGTTGAACAGATGAATAAACTGGAAGGGGAAAATGAAAGTAGATGAAAGGATGAGAAGCTTGGAAGAGTAGATTTCAAAAGGTTGACCCTGTAAAGGTGCCCAAGTACGCTTCAGTCTGTGCCATTAATTCACCGGGGCATAGTGTTTTCTTCTCCTTATCTCCATCCCAGAAGTTTAAAAAATACCAAGTTGATAGTAATAGTTACCACTTATTGAGCACCTGTAAATACCACATACCGTACTGGGGATTTTATGGTCCTCATAGTGACTAAGCAGCAGATGCTGCTCTCTTCATTTAAAACATTATTATGGAAATTTCAAACATAGAAGTGAGAATAGCATTAAAAAACCACTATACATGTTAACTCCATTTTAAACTTGAGAAATCAGGTTGGGAAAGGTTAAGTAATTCAAGGTTACAAAGCTAGTCAGGTTTAGAACCAACTTTTCTTTCAAGGTTACAAAACTAGTCAGGCTTAGAACCCAACTTTTCTGTTTTTTAAGGCTGTTTTTCATATTTTAAAATCCACTTGACCAGGGAAAAGCAGAAGCAACTGGCCTATCAGTCTTCCCTTGTAATTCCCATCACAGAGATGTCCTTCCCCCTCCTCCCTCCTTCACTGTTTTGTGCTCTGCTCACGCTTTGCTTTCTCTGTCTCCTTTTTTTAGTGTGCTCTGCTATTAGGTGACTTTCAAAGGCCTGCCAGTTTTGAGTACCCAGCTCTTAGCAGGATGTTAGGAACATAGTAGGAACTTGGAAATTTAAATAGCAGTGAAACCTAAGTGCTCTTACTCCTTTCAGCACAGGTTCGGCTTGGTGCTCTGACTTTAATGTTGCTCTGAAGCCCTGGCAGTCATTAAGTTTGACCACCCCTCGGCACCAGCTGCTCACATAGCTGGTACTCTGCTGTCAGCTGCCCTCAGTTCCAGCCAGTTTCAAACCAGAGGGAGATTTTCTAAGGTCAAAGTCCAAGACAGCAGAATAATTGGCCCCTAGAGTTCTGGACTTTTTTCCCCAGCCAGCAAAATGTTGAGGATGAAATTTTCCATGTCTTCCTTTGAACATTTTTGAGCAAATACTATGGAATCCCATAGGCTCTTTCCCAAAGTTAAAGGCAATAAGAAGTTAGCCTCTTTTGCATTTTTTTATTAGCTCCTTAAGTTAACCCTCTTGTCGTACTCCCTAGTGATGACAAGAGAGAGAGAGATGAAAATAATTCCCACTTCTTCAAAGACAAAAGAAAAAGCTACCAGCACTAGGAGGAGAGGAGAATGGAGTCCATCTATGAAAAGTACACAGAGGTATTTTGAAGGTTGGGTGATCTGAGTAGTGTAATAGGACAGCATTACAGGAAGTTGGGGGCCATAGTCTCTTTAGTGCTTCTGCTACTTAACTACAAAGGCATAAGAAGGATTTTAAGCAGAAAGTGGTCTCTTTCTCCCAGCTGTGTCATAAGCTCCTTGAGAGCAGAGATTATACTGAAATTCTGCTCTGTGTCGAGCCACGCTTCAGTTAAGGGCATTCAACTGAGCTTAGGAAAGATGTGCTGGGCAGACACACACGCAGTGACCACTGCTAGGCTGGCAGCGGGCCATGGGGCCGTGCCGGGCTGGGTAGGCTCCTCAGTCCCCAGCTGCATGACCTTGATGAGAGACAAGGTCTGACATGTGCGTGTGGCGCCTCCCATAGCACAGGGCAAGTGGGCTCTAACTATGTGTCACCTGCTCCTAGAAACCACTTTATCTTTGCACTGCCTCTGAACAGAGACGTTGTCAGAAAAGTAGGAGAAAGACAGGGATCAAGCGTTCCAGTGCTTTTTAGATCCTCAAGCTTGGGCAGTACCCAGTGGTAAAGGTTTCAGCTCTGGAGTCAGACAGCGTGGGTTCATTTACTGACTATCACTCACTGGCTCTGCGACTTGGGGCAAGTCATTTAGTCTCTCTAGGCCTCCACTTTCTCTGTTGAAAGTGGAGTTAATAATAGTAACCACCTCACAGGTTTTGCAAAAATTATATAAGACCACCCATGCAAAGTGCCCGGGATGTGGTGAATCTTCATAAATGTCAGCTCCTGTGGTGAGGTGGCTACCTTAACCCTTCTGAACTCTTTCTTTTTTCCCTTTTCCAAAATGTCTTCCTCATTGCTTTCCACTTAGAATATATAAGACGTAGATCATAAGAGTCTTCTTTCTTTCTTTAATGAACCAGAAGATCTTAAAACATTTTCTTTTCAGCCATTTTCCTCACCTGCAAAACATGGGGGCTGGGCCAGATAATTTCAAAAATTCATTATATCTCCTGCTCCTATTCCATGAGTTTGAGGCTTGAAATCTCCCCGATTGTAGCCCCACACTTGGTTAAGAGCGGCCTGACCACCCTCATTTCCTCCCCTTTCCCTGGTTACTCCCATCCCAGGCCAGCTCTCTGAAACAAGCATGTGATTGTAAGTTCTTTTCTTTAAGAGAAAAGGTGTACTTTTGGACATAGTGATGAAGTGATGAAGCAGAGAGATGTTAAGAAGTACATCTCTGAACTGACCACCCAACCTAAGGACTGTAAAAACAAATCGTTTGGCCAGTGTATTTTATGCTTCCTTTGAACGTGAATGAGTGTCCACTGTTGCTGCAAGCATCCTTGATGTGGGTCAACTCATGTGCATTTAGTGGGTTATTAATGCTGGCAACTCAGATAATCACTCTGTCAGCTCCATCTCACTCATAAGGAAAGTGAGGCCCAGATGGTTAAGCAACTTGTTTAAAGTCACACAGTCAAGCAGAGGGCAGAACTGTGGTTCACTCCCGGGCTGTCTGTCCGTCCGGAGCTAGTGTTCCCAGCTTTAACTCGGGCCCACAGCCTCTGCAGTCACAAAGCCTGACTTGGTGTCTCTTAGTCCCCTGAACCCTTTAATTTTCACATTCATCTGGTATCTTTGGACTTGGAATTTGGTATTGGGTTACTGTGTGGTCCAGCTTTATTCCCTGCTGAAGGAAAGTGTGTATTCTCAAAATGAAGTTGGTGAAAACTCGAATTCATCCGCACTTTCAGGTCAGAGCAAAATGCCTATCAGTACCAGTGACAAAGCCAAGGGTCTTTCTTAACACCTAAGAGGGTGGCTGTGGAAGGGCTGAAGTGCTGATTGCTTGTTGAGACTCTTGACTGCAGGACGGAGGGGTGGCATTAGGTGTAATGCGGCCACAATCCCCGGGCACTCATTAGATGAATGTGTTGCTCAGGAGATTTTACAGTTTGACGCGTGAAGAGTCATCTTGGATGAACAGCTGGATCAGAGCAGCACGGGCTGGAAAGGCAGGGAAGGCGGGTTAAGTCTCTCAAAGCCCCTTCCCTTATCACAGCCTTGAGAAATGGCTGGTTTCTATGAATTAGTCAGAAGGTAAGAGGATCTAAGCAGTCGTTATGCCAAACACTTTGTTGTTTTGTCTCATCATGTTTTATGGAACACCTCAAAAGAAAGTGTTGTTAGAAATTGAGAGAATCTAGAAAAAGAAATTAGTTGAATGCAGTGGTTATTCAAGAATAGAATGGGATCAGTTTTGAGATGTGGGAAAGAACCTTTCCCAGAGGCCCCTAATCTGCTGTGTCTCTGTCTCCTTGAGAATCTGGGGTGGTTGTGGGTGGTGGTGGTGATGATGATGACGGCCACAGTGGCTAGCAACTGATTAATTTATTAAGCACTTACTGTGTCCCCAGAAGATAGTGCCAGGACTTAGGTGTGTTAACTCATTTAATTTCTCTAATCTTCTAACAACCTAGTAGAGAGCTATTATTATTATTACCCCTATTTTGTGGATGAGGGAACTGTTCATATATTAATAGGTTAGGTCATTTACCGAAGATCTGCATTTGTAATTGAACATTCAAGCATCATACCCTGGTGGTCTGGCTCTGCCTCTGGGCTCTGGCTGAGCTGCAGTGCTCCCAGCATGAGCCCTCTCCCCTGGGAAGCCTGCAGATGGACGACGGTACGGGTACTTTTAATGAGCTGTGGGCTCCTCCTCCCTTTCCCGGTCCATGGACTTGGGTTCAGACCTCACTTTCAATGTCAGTAAATTTCTTTTGGGCAAAGATTATGTCTTATTTCACTGAGCTGGTACATATGGGAGCTAAATAAATATTTCATCAGTGAGTCGTCTGTTGGAAATGACACTAACTTTG
This sequence comes from Scalopus aquaticus, assembly GCA_004024925.1. Taxonomy (NCBI): domain Eukaryota; kingdom Metazoa; phylum Chordata; class Mammalia; order Eulipotyphla; family Talpidae; genus Scalopus; species Scalopus aquaticus. The sequence continues at coordinate 63,677 of PVIJ01004759.1, read as the reverse complement.
AACTTGACAGACCTAACAGGATTTCTGTTTTTAAATTTCCCTGGTTATAAAAATAATGACTGTTTACTATAGAAAAATGAGAAATGTATGAATAAGTCCTCCATAATGACACTACATAGGGATAACCATTTTTAGCATTTGGTATATTTCTGTCTGTTTATAAATGCAAATGTGTCTATGTATGCACATATATTTTGAAATCAAATTGGAATTAGTATATACAGTTGCATGCTGTTTTTTTTCCTTTTAGTATTTTGAGAGCGTTTTTCCATGTTTTAAAATATCTTCAAGAGCCTAAATTAAAAATTTGCTTAGATGTAATTCACATACCTTACTACTTGCTGCTTTAAGGTGTACAATTTAAAAGTCTGTGAAACCAGTCCCACTTTCTAATTCTAGAACATTTTCATTACTTTGAGCGAACCTTGTACCATTAGCAGTCACACCCCAGTCTCTTGTCCTGTGGCAACCATTAATCCAGTTTCTGTCTTCAGGGATTTGCCTATTCTGGTCATTTCATGTAACTGGAGGCATACATTATGTAGCCTTTTGTGTCTGGTTTCTTTCACTTAACATGTTTTCAAGATTCACCCATATTGGAGGTTGTATCGGTATTTCCTTCCTTTTTATGACTGAGTAACAGCCCCTCATATGGGAAATAAAATGTTTTTTTTTTAAAGATTTTTTTTTATTATTTTTATACATACAAGCTGGGGTACAGGCCAGAGGCGTGGGACGGCAAGAGGGTTCACCAGAGACAGAGTGGGGAGCAGACCAGGCAGATCAGAAATACACTGCTGAGGGGAGCAGCGGGCGAGGCAGGAGAGGTCTGCTGCGCCATGTGGGACTCTCCCCGACCGGGCATGGAACTCGCGTCGCTGCTGCTGTCGCTGCTGCTGACAGCTCCACAGCGCAGCGCCCAACTGCTGCGCCACCAGGGAAGCCCGGAAATACAACATTTTGTCCTTCAAATGGCAGACATTTGAGTTGTTCAATTTGGGGGCTGTTATGCCTGCATGATGTGCCAGTGGACATCAGTGTTGCAGTTTTCCTGTGGGCGTGTTTTCACGCTAGCTAGGAGTGTATAGCTAGCTAGGAGTGGAATCGCTGGGGCAAATGGTATCTGTGGTAACTTTCTGAGGAGCTGCCAAACTGCTTTCCACAGTGGCTGCGCCATTTTATAATCCATCAGCAGCGTGTGAGGGTTCCAAATTCTCCACACCCGCAGTAATACTTGTATTTCCTGGTTTTGTTTGTTTGATTGAGGATATGCTAGTGAATGTGGGTGATAGCGCACTGTGGTTCGATAGACATCTTCCTAATGCCTGCTGCTGATGGACATCTTTCCATGTGCTTCGTGGCCATTTTGTGTATCTTCTTAAGAGAGCTGTATGTTCAACTCTTTTGCCCATTTTAAAAATTGACTGATTTGTCCCTTGATGGTTGAGTTGTAAGAGTCTTAGGTACTGTATTCTGGTATACCCTATTTATGGATACTGGCCTTATCAGATATATGATTTGAAAATATTTGCTCCCATTCTGTGAGTTGTTCTTTTCACTTGCATGATAGTGTCCTATGATACACGAAAGTTTTATTTTATTTATTTATTTTTTAAAGATTTATTTATTTATACATACAAGCTAGGGTACAGACCAGAGGCGTGGGGTGGCGAGAGGGTTCACCAGAGACAGAGTGGGGAGCAGCACAGGCAGATCAGAAGTATACTGCTGAGGGGAGCAGTAGGCAGGCAGGAGAGGTCTGCCACACCATGTGGGATTCTCCCCTGCTGGGCGTCGAACTGCCGACAGCGCCACAGCGCAGGCGCTCAACTGCTGCGCCACCAGGGAGGCCTGATACACGAAAGTTTTAAACTTTATGAAACCTGACTTATTTTTCTGTTGTTGACTGATGTTTTAAGTCTCATAGAGGGCATAGTTTTCAGTCACTCTGTAATTTCTGTAAAATGACTATATACCATATTTTCTTAAAACCCTCATGTTATATACCAGAGTTTCGTTTCTTTTACCTTTAATGCTATTGCCCTGTATTCATAAATATTTTATTACATCTCTGTTTCTGTACAAATTCCTAGAAATGGGTCTCAAGGCATAAACATTAAAATTGTTTTCCCCTTTACCATCATGGGCTTCTCATTCTTTTTTTATTTCTCTGTAATGATACAACTGACATGTAAACATACTCTGATAAAGCAGTGCCGATAAAGTATTATCTCCTCAAACCCCCAGCCTCCTCATGTTTCTGTCCAAGGTCATTTTTATATTTCTAGAATAGCAGATAACTTAGCAGATTGCTTTTCTGAAAGATTTTACCAATTTACACTTCATCAGTACTTGTGGGTACCTGTCTCTTTGTTCCCTTTCCTCTTGTATTAATGCAAGTAATTTTTTTTATAACAGCTAACGTTTATTGAGCATTTACTGTTGACAGGCACTTTGCTAAGACAATTCATTTGCATTATCTCATTTCCTCTTCACACTCAAACTGTGAAGACAGCAAGGCTCCAGTGATTGAGGCGACCTGCACAAGCCTCCTTCCGCTTCAGACACGGGTCTGCCTGATCGGAGGCGTGGTCTAGCCCGCTGCTTCCCACGGATAAGTTATCATTGTGGAAGTTTCCCACCTTGACCTGGCATAGCATTAATGTTCTCATTTGCACCTTTAATTACTTGAGGGTTCTGAGAGGGACTGGAAAATAGACACCTGTACAGGGTAGCCTCAGAGACAAAGCCACATCCAGCAGTCGTCCACAGATCTCCCTTGGTTTGTATCCCTTAACGCCTGATGAGTCCATTGTAAAGTTGAAAATATCCTCAGTTGAAAATGCAGTTAAATAACACCTACCTATGGGCCTCCCTGGTGGTGTAACAGTTGAGCGCTGCGCTGTGGAGCTGTCGTCAGCGGTAACACGAGTGTGACTCCCGGCCTGGGAGATTCCCACATGGCACGGCAGACCTCTCCTGCCTCACCCGCTGCTCCCCTCAGCAGTGTACTTCAGTAGATCTGCCTGTTCTGCTCCCCACTCTGTCTCTGGTGAACCTTCTCGCCGCCCCATGCCTCTGGCCTGTACCCCAGCTTGTATGCATAAGTAAATAAATCTTTAAAAAAATAAATAACACCTACCTACCTACTAAGCATCATAGCTTAGTCTTGCCTACTTTAACTGTGCTCAAAACACTAACATCAACCTACAGTTGGGCCAAATCATCTACCATAAAGCCTGTTTCATAATAAAATGTTAAAACCTTATGAAATCTGTTGAGTACTGTATTGGAAGTGGAAAGCAAATGACCATTAAGTTCAAGCCATTGGGGGGGAAGTGTCTTGGCCTGTTCCAACTCCATTGTTTACCAGACACATCTTTTAGCAGAAACCAGCAGAAGAAACTTGGAGCCTCAAATGCAGGTCCCCTGTCAAGCCTTTCAGCAGCACCTCTCTTGTCTGTGAGAAAACTTGAGGAAGGATAGCTCTGCGCCCCGGAATCCTGTCAAGACGAAGTTGCAGTTAAGAACGGGGAGCTAGGTAGATCTGTGTGTGATTTCTGCTCAGACTTACTGGCTGTGTGTCCTGGGCAATTTGCATCACTTTGTTGGACATTACTTTCCTCATCTATAAGTTAGGGTTAATGATGTTCACCAGGTTGGGATTTAAATTGGAAAGTGTATGGACATCATTCCCATCACAGAGCAGTTAATGACCTTTGCCAAGGCCTTCAGGAGATTCAAGGATACGAAGAACAGACCAGTGGATTGGGCATCTTTTAATCACCCCCCTGCTCTTACCCCCATCGAGAAGGGAGGAATTCCTACCCAGGGCATGGGAATGGCTGAACACAAAGCACGGGACACTGCACAGACAAGGCCAACAGTGTGTGAGTCACATGCAGTCGGCTGCAGACAAGGACATGGCCTGCCACGGAGGGCACACAGGGTTGCACTGAGGGTCAGAGGGAGCAACCAGGGGCCATAGGAGGTGACTTTGTAGTATCAAGAGGGAGGGCTGCCTCTTGGTTTCTGCCAGAGGATATGATCGACTTCTCTGAATAATTTTGGGGGCTGGCAGAAACTGAGCAAGAACTATACCTGGTTCTTTTGATAGAAGTTGTTTGGCTAAGGAGCTTGCCTTTGGGAGCAGGGTGGGTGGGAGAATTGGTGGTTAGGCCATTTGGACTCCTCCTGATTTCACCAGATTTCAAGGCAGCCCATGGTATTGAGCCTTAATTTTATTTATTATTGAACTTGTTGGTCGTTTACATGTGTCTTTAAGGTTGGGGTCACATTTTCATTCCTCCACATGTATCCGTGCTTCCCTAACCCTCTGCCAGACCTTCCATGCTAATATCCCATTCCCTTCCTTCCTCTACTCCCTCCTTCTTCCTCTCTTCCTGTTCTACCAGTAAATTTTCCACTAAGTCGAAGGTTTTGCCCTGTTTTTCCAGTATATGTTTTTCCATTGTTTATATTCCAATCTCTGACTTACTTCACTTAGCATAGTTACCTCAAGGTCCATCCATTTTGTCCCAAAAGGCACTATTTCATCTTTTTTAATAGCTGTGTAGTATTCCATTTCTTCTAGTCTTCTGTCCGTGGACACTTCTCTTAGTTCCTCGGCTTGGCAAATGTGCCACTATGAACTTTAAGTCTTTTCGTATTAGCATTTTCATATTCTTTGGATAACTACCTAGCAGAGGGATTGCTGGATCATATGGAATTTCCATTTTTATTTTCTTAAGAACTCTCCATGCCATTATCCATAGAGACTGCAGCAACTTGCATTCCCACCTGCAGTGGATGAGAGTTCCTTTTCCTCCACATCCTCGCCAGCATTTGTTGTTTGCACTCTTTTTGAGCCTTAATTTTAGACTTTAGAGCACAAAACATGATACAGACCTTGAAATGCTGTTCAGTACCACTTTGAGGAGATCTGGGTAGGAGGCTGTGGAGAAGTAGAGCTCACTGATCTGTGGGGGAGGCAGATGGCACAGTGGCCACAAAGGAAATGCCACAGTAGGTCACATAGTGTCGTGAGCCAAGTTCTCTCCTCTGTGTTCAGTTGGGCATGTATTTATTGACTGGCTGCCTCACCCTCGGCCCCTCCAAAGCTTGTCCAGGACAGTGGACCGCTTCACCCTGCATCCGGACCTGTCTGACCCCCGGTTCCTTTGGCAGCAGCCGGGGAAGCTGGACTAGCTTTGGAAGGCCGGGCTGCTGGGACATGTTCGGAAGGAGTTTGGGTTGTTGCCCAGCCATGAAGCTGCTCACCTAAGCGCTGGTTATTCCAAATTTTGTAGGTTTTATTTCCAGAGTATTCCAGAGTTTGTTTTTCTGACTGGGGACAAAGGCAGGTGCAAAAGAGAAGGATTTGAGGGTGACTTGTGTCTTTCTAAGGGTGAAGGGTTACTTAAAACATATTTGACAGAGCCTCCCTGGTGGTGCAGTGGTTAAGCGCTGCGCTGTGGAGTTGTCGGCAGTGGTGATGCGAGTTCGACACCTGGTCAGGGAACTTCCCACATGGCGCCGCAGACCTCTTCTGCCTCACCCGCTGCTCCCCTCAGCAGTGTAGTTCCATCGATCTGCCTGTTCTGCTCCCCACTCTGACTCTGGTGAACCCTTTCGCCGTACCACGCCTCTGGCCTGTACCCCAGCTTGTATGCATAAATAAATCCTTTAAAAATATTTGACAGTAATTAAGTGTGAAAAGTATGATTTGAGAATAGACAAAGTCATAGGGTGCTTTGCTTCATATGACTGAAACTTATTAGAAATGCGGGACTCAGACCACACCCCAGCTCATCTGACTCAGCATCTTTTCTTTGACCATACCCCCAGGTGGTTCTCAGCCATGTTAACATTTGAAAAACTGTTCAGGGAGTAGAAGGGCATGAGCTTTAGGGTCAGGTGAACTCCTGGTTTTTCCTGTGATCCTGGGCCTATTTCTTAGCCTCTCCCTATTCGGACATATTTGTAAATTGGGTTTAGCTATCTTAGAGCGTTGTTAATATGAGAGGAGATAACATACAAAAAGTGCTTAGAAACATACTAAAGTATTTAATTATTAGTGGCCCTTATTAGTGGCTGTTTGATAAGTAGCATCATAGTATAATTTTGTAGAATATGAAAAGAGAGCAGGAAATCATTAGGACAAACTTCATGAGACAAGAATTGGTAACTGAGAAAAATAGGTCTCCTGAGCAATGGGGCAGTGGCTGACTCAGTAACAGTTCCCTCCGGGTGAGACTGCAAGTGTACTTGTTAAGTCACCAAGAGCTGACAGCTGTACTTAATGGCTGCCGAACCCTTGGAATGGAGAATTAACTAGCAAAAGTGGTAGGCAGGTCTTGGCATTCACTTATGGCTTTCCTTATAGCAGAAAGAGCCATGGCTTGGGAATTGAGACCTTGCACTCATTCTGCCCCCTTGTAGCTCTGTGGCCCTTAAGGCATTTAATGTCTCTGGGATGATGATGTGTAAATTCCAGTACATCAGCAAGGCATTATTATCTCAGTGGCATTCCTGCTTGTTGTCTACCACAGAGATCACTAGACAGTCTCCCAGATCCCCGTGAATTTTATATGTGGTTCGGCCACTTTAGAACCTCCAGTACTGGGGTTCTTTCGAGCTGTTCTGGCTGCCTGTATTTCCCAATGACCAGAATGTACCTCCGGAGAACAAAAAGGCCTTCCAGGTATTGCTACAAGTCTCAGGGATTGGAACGGGGTAAATAAGCATTTGGGATAGAATGGTGATTATAGTGATAATAATACCCTTAGAAACAACAGTGACAACACATATACAGGATACTGCTGTGATCCATTATTGTCAAATACAAAAATCCCCATCCCTTACACTATCCATTGCTGCTTTTCAGGCTCTCAGTGTAAGAAAAGAGACCAAATGACAGCTGCTTTTGAACTTGAGAAATCTGGGCCTGCTAAAAGCTATAGTCACCCTTTTTTAACCTTACCAATCCTCCTTGCATTCTCAGAAATAATTGCTGGTGGTTCTCTTTTAACTTAGCTGATTCCTTAGATACCTTACATTTTAAATCATCTTTTTGTGTGTAGCAAGTGCCCCATTTCTTGTCTTTGAATGTGTGATCTTTGCTCTAATTATGTTGAAAGTGCCTGTTATTTCACCTGACTCTGGTTGTTTGTGAGATACTAAATAGCCATGGGGCTAAAGCAGACTTAGATCAAAGAGCAGCTCAGCCTCTCAGGACCTCAGTTTCCTCCCTTAAAAAGGGAAAAGATTGGACTAAGGTCATTTGGTCATGCGATAGGAGTACGTGATAGATAAAGTAATGAACTTCTGTCTGCTGAAAGCAATGAACGGGGCTCTTCAAGGTCCCTTCCAGCTCTCTGGTTCCAGCAGAGCCCAGGCATCGAGACAGAAGGAAAGATTTTATTCAGGATATGGGGATTATCAATAGCAACAGTAAGATAAAACTTTAAGCCGGTGTTAAATATTCTCCTTCTGATACAGACCATAAGAGAGATGTCTCAGACCATGCGGTAAATGTGCCCAAAGGTGCAGAATGGTGGATTAATACTAGAATGGCTTTTTTCTTGGCTATTAGAATACCGAAATTCAGGAAGAGGTAGGTGTGTCATGCTCTTTGCTCCTCAGTTGAGCGGTAGTTTATTAGCAGACAGCATATATATTGTAGGACATCTGTTTGTGCTTCCCACCCCACCTGTCACTGGTAAAGGTCTCCTTAATTGTGCTGTTCCTGCTGCAGAAGCTTCTCCCTCAAAGCAAGTGTAAGTCCCTCTGGTTATCTTCTAGCTTCCCTAACATAGGTAGCCTTTGGAAGGCTTCCAAACTTCCACACTTCTCCTAGGTGCCAACTTCAAGTCCTCACCAACCCACTGCCCACAACAAAGATGGCAGTCTCGCACTGAACGCCCCCCCAGGGCTAGGTACAGTGCCAGCCATCTGTGCACGCAATTCCCTCCAGCTTCGTGTCAGCGAGTCTCTTCTGGAGCTGGGTTACGGCCCTCTCTCTGTCTGTAGGTGACCTTGTCACCCTTGCCCGTTGACTTGTACCTGCCTTGCGTTTACCAGCTCCAGTCCTCTCGCTTACCTGGGCACTCACTGGGATCAGTTGTGTTTTTCCCTCCTCCCCTTCCCTTTTCTTTCATTGTCCCTTATAGGTTGTCCTTTTAAGAGTTCTGTTTCGGTCATTCCAGTGTTGGGCCAGCTTTATTACAAACACCCTGAGGAAAGGATCTTGTTTTATATTTTCTTGGACTCCCACACAGCACCTACCAGTGTGCTGAGTAAATAGTTGGCAACTGACCTATAAATAGTTATTGGTTGACATGTGTTTATTGCTGGCGGAAGACTTATGGGAAAATAAATACGGTAAATTGGAGAATGGTAGGTCCATTTGCTGAGGCAGAGACGAGCCTCTCGTCCTCCAGGAGTGGCGGAGGCCCATTTAAGTGCCTTGCTAGGGACTCTGCCAGTAATTGTGGATTTCAGAACATCGACTTTAATTAATTAATCAATATATATAGTGACGTCTTTAGAGTTAGAGCCCTCCTTGTTCATTATAGGGATTCCATGTTTCCTACCAATTATGACTTAATTCCTTTGCCTTTTCTGTTCGTTCGCCTATGTGGACTGTTTTTTTTTTTTTTTCCCCTTAGTAACTTAAAGAATCTTCAAACTTTCTAATCCTTTTTGGAAGTAGACAGAATAAAAATTTAAATAAATAAAAAAATAAATATTCTTTGTGCTCCTTTTAGAAAGCTGGCCTAGTTTCCACTTTGTGTTGAATTCCCATTTGTGTTTTGGGTCATTATGCAGCACTTGGTTCAGCCAATTAGTTTCTTCTTTCTAAGTATCTTTATTCTGTATCAGTAGAGTCTTTTCTTGAGGCTTTAATATTGTTCCTTTGAGGAACATCCATCTTTCTGGTGCTCTTTTGTTGCTTAAATGTTCTTCCCTTGGGGCCTTTGACAATTTTCCCGAGCCTAGCAATTTCACTAAGTGCTTAATAACATAATTTAGGTTGCCTCTATACAGGAATCTACAGGACGTCACTTAAAGATTCAACATGCAATGCTCCATTATCGTTTCTTAACTCTGAAAAGCACCTTTCACTGCATTAGATCTAGTGCTATATTCTCTCTCTGTTTAACTTCCTTGAGGGGAAACAAGTAAGATATATGCTAGAGGCTGTTACATTTTGGCCAGGAGATCAGCAGTGTCGTTTATCATTTCTCAATAGTATATGTCAATAGCCTTCATGATTACAGACTTGATTTATTTAATGGAAGTATTCTGTATTTGAAATTGGTCTATGAAGATGTAATTGTTTATTTATAGGTAGATTCATAATCTGTGATGGCAGATGGCTAGTTTGAAAACTATTGGAGGAGGATTCACAGCTTCTCTTGGTAATAATAATAATGAACACATGTAGTATTTACTACTTGCTAGGGACTATTTTAAGTCTAAACACCCACACATTAATTTACTTATAAACAACATTAACTGGTTTTTAAAAAAAATAATCCAGAGACTCTTTTTACCTTGTAACAAGAAAGTATAATCTGCTTCTTTATTACTATGATGATTAGTACATTTGGACTTATTGCTACCATTTTGAGTTTCCTGTTTATTATACTTTGCCTTCCTTTTCCCCTTTCCCCATGTGCTAGTGGATTACTCATTATTTTAATTTTTTTATATCTCTTGTTTGCAATATTTACTTTAGCTCCTAGTACCTTATGCCCTTACCTGTTAACATATACTTCACTTAACAAAGACCAAAGTTAATAATTTTTATTACCAATTGAACTCTTAGAACACACTAACTCTAGTCTTCCTTCTCTCAATTTCCATGTTTGATTTTTAGAGAGGCAGTTTCAGAGAGGCAGTCCTCAGAACCAGACTGTCTTGATTTTGGACCCCAGCTCTACCACACACTCTGGGTAAGTTGTGTGGCTTCTCTGTACCATGATTTTCTTATCTATAAAATGGGGGATGATGAGAATACCTACTGTATAGAGTTTTTGAAAGGATTAAATGAATTAATAAATGCAGAGCATTGAGAACAGTGCCTAGCACATAGTAAGCATACCACTTACATGGTAACAGCTATGGCTGTCATTATTCTACCTTGTTTTTAACCCTCTCTTCCCATACCCATTTTTTAAAAATAGTGCATTTTAGTTACACCAAAACATTTCTTAATTTCTTGTTTATTGAGATATAATTAACATACAGTATAATGAGCTTAAGTGTTCTTCTGTTTGGTGAGTTTTAACAAACATTTATTCTTTAACCATCACTCAAAATAAGATGCAGAACATTTCCTTTCCCTCAGAAAATTTCTTTTGTCTCTTTCCCTTCAATTCTCTTACCCCCAACAACCTGTACAACCACTGTCTGACTTTTATCACATTAGATTTGTTTTGTCTATATGTCAGTTTCCTCTAAATTGACTCGTGTAGATGTATTTTTATTTTTCCTGGCTTCTTTGACTTAACCTTATATTTTTAAGATTTATCTATGTTGTTGCATGTATCAGTAGTTCACTCATTATCATGAGACTGCCACATGGTTCTCCCAGTAGTTGCACCATTTTCACACTTCCACCAGCAACATATGAGAACTCATGTCACTCCACATCTGGCGTTATAATTCTTTCTGATTTTAACTTTTTATTGAGTATGCCTAACAATTTCTTTGCTACTTGCCTTTTTTTTTTTAACGCTCATACCTTCTTTGTGGTTCATTTTCCTTCTTACAGCAATTCTTTTTTTTTTTTTAAAGATTTGTTTATTTAAGCATATGAGAGCTGGAGTGCAGGCCAGAGGTGCTGGGGGTCAGAGGATTCACCAGAGACAGAGAGGGGAGCAGAACAAACGGATCTATTGAAGTACATTGCTGAGGGAAGCAGTGGGTGAGGCAGGATTGGTGCACACAGCAGTTCTTTTAATGACTGTCTCTGAATGTCTTTGAAGATGACTTTGTTTCAATCTGGATATAGATACTTGTTTGATTATTATTTTCCTTAATATTTGAGAACTGTTACTCTGTTTTCCTCTGACAGCTATTGTTATTAATGAGACATCTGTATCAGTCTAGTTGTCATTCTCTTAAAAATAATATCTTTCGCTTTTCTTACAATTTTTTTCTATGTGGTGTTGATATTTTTAAATTTTCATTCTCAAGACTTATTTCATGGCCTTTAAATCTAGAAAATTCTCAGAAATTGTATCTTTAAATTGCTTCTCCCACATGGTCTCCTTTGTCTCCATTATCTCCATCTGAAACACCTGTTAAATGCATGTATCACATCCTCATTTTATCTTCATGTCCTTTAACTTCTTTTTAATATTTTTGTTTTTCTCTTCAACTCTTTACTACCATCTGAGTAATTTTCACAGACTTCCTCATCACTGATTTTCTCTTTAGCTTTATCTAATTCAGTTGCTCAATAGATGAATTTTGATGACTTAATTTTTTATTCCTAGAAGTTCTTTTGTCTCTTTTTTATACATGCCTGTTCTTTGTTAATATTATCTTGTTCTTTCACTATGACTTTCCTTCATTTTTGCCTGTTTATTAAAATGAAACAATTAGTAATCTGTAATTTTCATGTTTTTCAGTTTTTGCAGCACAAATAGCTGGTAACTTATTTCCTCTTGTGCCTTTTTGTTCTTTGTGTCATTTTGGGGTGGTGCAGAGAGCCTTCTCACCTGTTACACTCTAGCATTTGGCTATCTGGGCAAGACTGTTCTTGCTTGAGTTTCTTTTTCTCCCTCACCGCCAGCCTCTACTCCCATTTCCCTCCCTCCCCATATGCACCCACTCCAATGTATTTTGATAAATGTCTTTGGCTACATACATGGCTTTATCTGTTATATAATACAGTTTTGATTATGTGTTTTTTAATTTATATAAATGAATGCTGTAGATCTTACTCTGATTCTTACTTTTTCATTCAAAACTGTGTATTTATTATGTGTCTGAATAGCTAGTCATTGCTTCTTCCTAGTACTCTGTGTTCTCTAGTATACAGCCTGAGTATTTACTTGTATTCTTTTAATGATCGACATCTAAATTGCCTTGCATCTCCCCTACCAAAAACAATGCCACAATCATCTTTCTGATCATATTTCCTTATGGAGCTATGTGAGCATTTTTCTAGGGTATATAACCAGTGTCACAAGGCATATATGAACAGAAAATTTCAGTAGGTATTTATCAGCATGTTTTTAAAGAAGCTATATCAATTATGTACCTCCTATGGTGCCTTAGTTTCATTCAAATCCATGTTCTACTATGTTACTGTGGCCAAACTACTCAACTTCTCTGAGCCTTAGTCTTCCTATCAGTAAAAGGGGATGGTAATAGTAATTACAGCACCTTCCTCATCAGGTTCTTAAGAGAATAAAATAAATTTATATTTGTAAAATTTATTCTTGAATATATGAAATACTTCCTGAATATAACAAATAAATGTTAACTGCTAATGCAATAATTATAACAGCTATTATTGTTACTTTGTAGCCAATTAAGTGTCTCCTCTGATTTGCGTAGTTACATCATTTGCCCACTGCCCCCTATGAATTTCAGTTTTTTCCCTAAGATTTGCAGCAACTTTTTGTATATTCTAGGTATTAATTCCTTGTTGCCTTTCAGCTTTGCAGGCATTATCTCCTACTTTTACCATTTGTCCATTTGTCTATTAAACATGGCTAGGTTATAGAGCTCCTTGATAGAAACCTTTAATATGAATATAGTCAGATTCACCCTTGAGGATAGAGTCATTGTTCAAGAGTTTCCCTGCCCCTGCTTCAGGATATCCTCTGACATTTTCTACTGTTAGCTTTTATAGATTTACCTTTCACATTCACATCTTTCTCATGGTTTATAATAGTGAACTCTTTCCTGTGTTTTTCTTCTCCTTGTATAAGTCTCTGTGCCTTGGGCTATAATTTTTTTTTCATCTGCTAAATGTCAAAGATCAGTTTTTATGATAATTTCTCATAAATTAATACTATCTGATACAAAATTTAAATTTGGATTCCACACCTCTGATAGCATAGGCCCACATTTTAGAATTCTTGTGCCTTTTCTCATACTCAAGACCTAGATAATTAACAACTCTTTTTGCTGTTCCCTGAACCAGTGAGCACAGCTTTTTTTTTTTAGGTGGCATATCAAGAAGGGATAGGTGTTTGAGGCACTGGGCTTTGTGCGAGGGTCTTATTTCCAACTCCCCACCTTCTACCTGCCTGAAGCTATATTTCCAGTCTCCATGTAGCATTAATGCTTTCTCCTCCAAGCTCAGGACCTATATAGGAGTTTGAAACCCCTGTGGGCCACCATGGTCTCAACACCCTCTTACTGTTCCAGCTTTGATTTTTGATACCTCTTTCATTTCAGGTGCCTGGGGATTCTTTTTCTTTTTCTTTATTTTTAAACTTGACTATATAGTTTTAAAGCATTTTTATTATGTTTTGTCCAGCGTGTGTGTGTGTGTGTGTGTGTGTGTGTGTGTGTGTGTGTGTGTGTAATGGGAGAAAAGGTCCATTTACATCTGCTCAGTGTGCCATTGCCAAAAAGTCTGTTTTTTAATTAGTATTCTGTTAATCTCAGTAAAATTATAACTTTTTACATTGCTAACTTATATTTGGTAAGTAACCCTTTATCACCCTTGAATGTTTTATACCTTAACTATCTCCATCTCTTTTTATTGCTCAAATGTATACCCATGTTTTTAGTATCTATGTGTGGATAAGCCACATAGGTTCCATTTCTTTAACCTTGCTCAGTTGCTTACTCTACTAAAGTTATTCTATTATTTTTTCATCAAGTTTTAGTTAACAAAAATAGGAAGTGGCTCTAATCACAAGTCCTTAGTTAATGCTCAGAAAGACCTCCTGTGGATCATTGAGGAATTTTATTTTTTAATGTGATGAAAGACATGGCTTCTCTCTTCAGAAAAATGACCAAAAAGCAAAATTTTAAGTAAGTTTAGATTTTCCTGAAAATACAATACCCATGCTTCTTATTCATAAGAATATTTTTCAAAAGTTAACATATATCCAGGTAAGTCTTTTCATTTACTGTAATCCATAAGACTTATGTCTTGTTTCAGGGGAGAAAAAATCACATTTTGTTGGTATCTTTGGTCTTTAGAAAAACCACATCAGTGCCTGTGTGGTAATATGTGCTTTGTGTTATTTACAAATTTAATTCTTGTTCTGATTTTTTCTCAAATATTAAAATCAGTTAAATTACAAAATTTCAGATTTATCTTTATTTTTCTAAAGATAACTCTTAATGTTTGCCTGTTGTAAATATAACAGAATTTTTTTCTTCCTGCTCTCCAAAAATGCCAGGAGATAAAAGATTCCAGTTCTCCTGCTGCTGCTGCTGCTGCTGCTGCTAGTGTTCCAGCAAGTCAGTTAAATCCTAGGCTTCAGCTTCTTTATCTGTTTTAAAGATGTGTGCATTTTATAATGTTAAGACAAACTGTACACAAACAGTCGGCTAGCTACACTTTAAGCAAACTGAAAAAAAATCATGTGAATTCATGAATCCCCCACAATGTTAGATAACATGGTAAAGGTAAGATTTGGGGTAATTAAAACTGAAAAATTCACATTCATTTTTGGAAATTCTTGGTAAATAAACGTCATCTTTTAGATCAATTTTAGGTTCACAGCAAAACTGAGAAATAATCCTAATTCTTTCATCCCTCTGTCATTGCTCTTATTCATTGTACAGATACAAAAACATACATAATTGAATGCATTGTTACCATTATTATTATTTTGAACAAACTGTTATCTGTTATATCAATTTAAAATGTCTAAAAGTGTATTTTTAAGGTAAAACATATTTTACCTTATTTGTTCTCCCGTACTCTGGAGATCCAGATTTCTGACCTTTTTTCATTTCCTTCTCTTAAGAACTTTATTTTTCATTTTCAATTTTTTAACACATTGTATGCGGGAAACATATTTATATGTTTTACATTGACTGGTAGTAGAGCGTGGGACATGTATTAATATGTTTTTTATAGACTAGCGGTAGAAAGCGGGTAACATATAAATATGTTTATTTTTATACTTTTTTTTTAATACTTAAAATTTAGCAAAAATGGCCCACACCACCTGTTAATGCGCGATAAAAACTACCCTCAAACAATGTGTTAATATTTGTAAGACTACATTATACTTTAGCATTGGGAAGAACTCTGTAACAATTTTTACAAGACTGGCCTACTGGCAGCCACGTCTTAAATTTGCTTGTCTGAGAAAGTCTCCATTTCTCCTCCACTTTTGAAAGATAATTTTGCAGTGTACAGAATTCTAGATTGGTAGTTTTTTTTTTTCTCCCAACAGTGTAAATGTTTCACTCCACTCTCTTCTTACTTGTGTGGTATCTGAGAAGTCAGACGTAATTTTCTTTGCTCCAG
This sequence comes from Scalopus aquaticus, assembly GCA_004024925.1. Lineage (NCBI taxonomy): Eukaryota > Metazoa > Chordata > Mammalia > Eulipotyphla > Talpidae > Scalopus > Scalopus aquaticus. Next base: position 48,211 of record PVIJ01004759.1, on the reverse strand, counting down.
TATAGTTACAGTTTTAACTTTCATTTTTGTACTTTGAATATGATATACATAGGTATAGTTCTTTATCCTGTTTGGTATGCTCTGAGTTGCCTAGACCTGTAGTTTGGTGTCTGATATTAATTTCGGGAAATTGTCAGTAATTATTGCTTCAAATGTATCTTTGTTCTTTCTCCTCTTCTTCTTCTTCTTCCTCCTCTTCTTCCTCCTCCTCCTCTTCCTTTTCCTCCTCATCCTCTTCCTCTTCCTCTTCTTCTTCCTCCACCGCCTCCTCCTTGTCCTGCTCCTCCTGTATTCCCGCTTTATATTTGTTCTACCTTTTGTAATTGTCCAAAGTTCATAGATATTCTCTTCTGGTTTTTACTGGTCTTTTTTCTTTTTTCCATTTCAATAATGAAGAGATCCCCCACCCCCACTGAACTGTATCCAGTCTCGTAATGAACACATCAAGGTAATCTTTTTTGTCACTGTGTTTTTGATATCTAGCTTTTCTTTTTAATTATTTCTTAGAATTCCCATCTCTCTGTTTACATTATTCATTTGTTCTTACATGTTGTCTATTTTATCCATTAAAGCCCTTAGCATATCTATCATGGTTTTTTTTTTAAGTTCCTGATCTGACAATTCCTGACATGTCTAATACTTGTTCTAATGCTTTTTCAGTCTCTCAAAACTATGCTTCCAACTTTTAGTATGCCTCATAAATATTCGTTAAGAGGTAGCTCTACAAGGAACTGTGATAAATAAATCTACAGTGATGAGGTAGTAAGGTATGGGGGGAGGAAGTGTTCTATGGATCTGTGATTCTGTCAGTCTTTTAGTAAGCCTGTCCTTCTGGACTGTGAACATCACTATTGCATCTGTGTTTTTATTTATTATTTTGTCGCATTAGATGGTACAGGATGGCTCTAAAGGGCATAAGTTGGCTAGGGACTAATCTAGCCCCAGTGAGGTTAGACTCTGATAAAACCCCAGTGAATTAGACTCTGGTAAATAACTTCTTCTGAGGGCAGGCCTTGTTGAGAAAAACAGAATATTCTGGTGTATTTTAAAATGGTTTCTTTCCCAACCCCCTATCAGAAGCAGTTGGAAAATTTGTGCGTTATTCACTGTAAGAGCCTGGTAGAACTCCTGGAGGTAAGACTCATGATAAGACTCAACATTATGACTTGGTCCCTCAGGAGTTCTTAACTCTCAAACTTGTCTATCCTGAGCCTCCAGCAATTCATCAGTTTCAGTTTAGTTTTCCTATTCTGGTGCTGGTTCCTGGGGAGGTTTCTGTTGGTAGGTTTTTGTTTTGGAGAGTTGTAAATTCTCTAATGCCTGCCTGTCTCCAGTTTAGAGGCATGCAGTTTGTCCTGTGATCTTACTTTCTGTCACAGATCAAAGAAGAGCCAGTTTTTCAGTTCAGCTTTTTACCTGTTAGGACAGAGTAGCGACTGCTAAGCAACTTGTATGCTGGACTGGAAACTAAAACTTGGAAATATTTTATTCCTGTTTTTATTTGTCAGTTTCAAATGTGAGGAGATAACTAGGGATAGAGTGGAAAGAGTATCATCCACAGTAACTGCTCACAAAGGCAACCACTGTTCCTTTGACATCTGTCTTTCTACCCTTTGCATAGTGTGCTTTTCTTCATACAAGTGAGATTGTACAATTTTGTTATTGTAAGATCATCAAACCTAAAACTGAACTGAGTAAGAGAAATGGGATGTTCTGAGGTTGGGGAGGAGGTGGCAGTTTAAAGAATTGAGTCAGGAAGGGCTCATGATCACCTGGACTTTGAGCAGAGAGACTCAATGAGAGTGAGGGAACAAGCTCCACACATCTGTGAGGAAATCTTGAAGAGGAGCCTGTCAGTATGTTGGAGGATTGGCAAAGAGGGCAGTGGCTTTAGAGCCAAGTGAGTGAGGGAAGAGTGGTAGATGAGGTTAGAAAGCTGATAACCACCAGGTCATTATAAGAACTTTGGATTTTGGCATTTATTCTGAGACTGAAAACCTTGGAGGCTTCAATGCAAAGTGACAAAATCTGGCTATGTGCTAAAAGAGCAGTCTGACTACTGGGGATGGATGGGGCTGGGCTAGTACTTGGAGAGCAGCAATTAAGAGTTTGGAGATTTTTGCAGTAGTCCAGATAAAATGTGCTGTGGCTTGAACTGGCCAGAGAAGAATCAGTGCAGATTAAGAAGTATTGGATCTTGGATGTGTTTTGAAGGTAGAACTAACAAGATTTATAAAGGATTGAATAAAGTATGAAAAAAGACAGGACTCAAGGATGAGTTCTGGATTCTTAGTCTGAACAGCTGGAAAAGCAGAACCACTGTGAATCAAGGGAGATGGCAGGAGAGTGGATATTGTTTTAAGAACTGTCCGGGCTCTAATCAGAGATATTGAATATGTAGTTGGAGGTCTAACCTGAAGATGCAACTCTGAAAGCTGCCAGCATTAGATGAGATTCAGATGATATTTCAGACGAGAGGTGAGAAGTGAGGTGAGTGAGCCCTGGGGCACTCACTCCACACTTTAGAGGCCAGAGCGATGAAGAGGACCCATCAAGGCAACTGCGAAGGCATGGCTAGTAAGGTGGTAAGAGAATCATGGAGAGCAGGGCCAAATGGAAAAACACGTTTTAAGAAGACCCGAGTGCAGTGTTGCAGATAGATTGTCTTAAGATGAGGATGTTCTATCTTAAGTCTCTGTTTACCTGTTTTTCCTTCAGTTGACTGAGGACTTATTTGGAGCCAGAATAGTATATAGTAGTGTAGTTACAGCTTTGAAATCAGTAAATTATGGGTATACCATTAAGTGGCTATATTTGCTTAGCCTGCTTCTCTCAGTCCCTCTGAGTCTCATCTATAAAATGGGGGCGGATATAGTGTCTTCTCCACTGAGTAGCAGTGAGGATTAAGTGAGATCATCCAGATGAAGCACTGTATGATTGCGTGTGTTCGTGTAATTAAACACATAATCATTTTTATAATTAACGTTATTAATTTATGTACCTGACACAGTGCCCTTCCCTGTTGAGCGACATTTGTTGAATGAATGAATGAATTGCCTTTGTGAATTGCCAGGCGTTTCCCTGTGTGCTCATGAAGCATTAACATCGTATTTGGGTTTCCCTAGGATCTAGTGCTCTGGAAGACAAGACGAGGACGAGTCCTCGGGGCAAAGCTGATGCAATGGAGCTCCCCAACTACAGCCGGCAACTGCTACAGCAGCTCTATACCCTGTGCAAGGAGCAGCAGTTCTGTGACTGCACCATCTCCATTGGCACCATCTACTTCAGGGCTCACAAACTTGTCCTGGCTGCTGCCAGCCTCCTGTTCAAAACCCTGCTGGACAACACTGACACCATCTCCATTGATGCCTCTGTGGTGAGCCCTGAGGAGTTTGCGCTCTTGTTAGAGATGATGTACACTGGTAAACTCCCTGTGGGCAAGCACAACTTCTCCAAAATCATCTCTTTGGCTGACAGCCTACAGATGTTCGATGTGGCTGTTAGTTGTAAAAATCTTCTGACCAGCCTTGTAAACTGCTCTGTTCAGGGTCAGGTGGTGAGGGATGACTCCCTGCCATCCTCAGAGTCATTTCGGAAAGACTCAGAAAAGCCTGAAGTAGAAATCCTTTCCTCTGCCAGGGCAGGAGAGCCTCATTCTTCCCTTGAGGTTTCTGCCCCTCCAGGGGACCCTGTGAAAGCCAAGATGGAGGAACCCGCCCCTACTGTTGCACAGGAGATGAGTGTGGGTCCTTCCACTGCCCAGGAGATCCGGGACAGTGTGGCCACACCAGTGGAGACCCCTCAGCCGGCTGAAGTTTGTGTCCCCTCCCCTGTTGTGCAAACTTGTAATGAGGCACAGGAGGCAAGCACAGAGCCAGGTAATGTTCGTTTGATCCTTGTTTTGTAATCTCTCCTGTTGCAGTGATCTTTATGACTGTTTGTTTGTTTCAGTGATAAATTCACCAGAGACCACTTGAAATAGCAAGCCAGACTCCAGTGCAGTACTCCTGCTGGGTACACTTGTTTTAAATGTGTCTGTGTTTTTGCATGTTGAAGGCTGGAGATGAATTACAGAGCAGAAAAGCAGTGTTGAAATAATGATGTGCTATTTTTGATACTTACCCATTATTTTCACCAGGATGAGGATAGGACAGAGGAGGAAGATGTGGCAGACACTGTTGTCTTTACTTTTAACTAATGTGTTGATATTAGTCACATCCAATATATGACCTAGAGCCTCTGTGACAGCTTGAATTTTTGAAAATCCTTTCATTTTTGTTTTGTTTTATATTCAGAGCATGAGAGGAAATGCTACCAGCTGAATTTTCTTCTAGAAAATGAAGATATCTTCTCCAGTGCACTGCTGATCACCCAGGATGTTTTAAAAAGACTAGAAGAATGTTCAGAAATTAAAGATGCACAGAAAGAGGTAGGTACCTAAGTTTTCATTTTTTGCTAGTTTGGTCTTCTCAGGCTATGGTGTCAGCTTCTCAGATAGGGCAGAAATACAGCAATACCTGGGATCTCAATTTTTTCAAACTTTATTTTTTTTTTTTGGACATTTACTCCCCCAAAAGACAGTCTTGCAAAAGTACAAGGCAAGATATGTTCAAAGGATGTTCTATTTTGATCGCTAAATGAATACTTAACTGATCAAAATGAGACAGAAGGTAGTTGTGGATAGCCCCGAATCAAAGATTAAATAATAAACACAAAATAGCAAATACTGAAAACAAGGTGCCAAAAGCATTTAATAAGTTAAGTCTGGCATTTCAGCATAGCTGTTTTCAAACATAAAAGCAATAATGGAGCCTCCCTGCTGATGCAGCGGGTTAAGTCACAGCACTATGAAGCTATCCAGAGCCATTGCAGCACGAGTTCGATCCCTGGCCAGGGAGCTTCCCACATGGTGCAGCAGACCTCTCCTGTCTCACCTGCTGCTCCCCTCAGCAGTGTATTTCAGTCAATCTGTCTGTTCTGTTCCACATTATGTCTCTGGTGAATCCTCTTACCTCCCCCTCACCTCTGGCCTGCACCCCAGCTTGTATGCATAAATAAATAAATCTTTAAAAAAAAAAAGCAATAATGGTAAACATGTATTGATTCCTCATTCTGCTAAGCTTGCTACTTATGTTATCTGATTTAATCCTCGCAGAACTCGAGGTGGATACAGTTTTACTATGTTTAGCCTGTTTATCAGTGAGAAAGAGGTGATGTAACTTGGCCAAGGTTGCAGAGCTCTGAGACTCCCAGCAAGAATTCAAACAGGCAGTCTGGCTTGAGAGCTGTTCTCTGCCGCACTGAGTTACACTGTCTCCCAACACCGTAAAAATGATCCGTGCATGACCTCTGTGTATAAACCTGATGAAAAATCGCCTGACAGTTATCGTGCTGTTTTTATTCAGCTGGCCTTGTCTTTTTTCAGTATCTCAGTGAGGTTTATTCCCATCTAGGGGCTCCCTCACACGGATCCTGCAGGACCATCTCACTGCTACTTTAGAACTCTCCTTTCTTTCCCTTCATCCCAGCCAGGCCTCCTGTTCTGCGAGCCTGTGAGGGACACTGCCCTGTAGTCTTTCTCTTCCGGTCAGTGGGGCCTTGTGGCCTGTCTCCAGTGTCGCTGTAGGCAGTTTCATGTCTGTTAGTATTGTTAACCCAAGCGGTAAATGGCTCTTAACATTCCAGTGTTTCTCTTATTCATAGCAAGTTACTTTTATAAAAAACTAAATTCAAGGTATTTATTTTAGCCATGGTTAATCTCAGTTGGCTGTTAACTGTTGTCTTGGGAGGGGAGTTCTATACAAGGCTGGGTCAACCCTGATGACTCTCAAAGGGGGGATGTCAAATTTTCAATCTGGTGCAGTAGGTGCTCACTTAACATGGTCATTGATAGGTTCTTGGAAACTGCACCTTTAAGCAAAAGGACATGTAATGAAACCACTTTTACCATAAACTGATAAAAGCAAGCATTAAGTTCCGATAGCATATTTCTGGTTAAAGAAGTATCACTGAACTTCTACATAAAGACCCATAACTCTTCTCATATTAAATGATAATTTATATTCCTTCGTTCGTTTTCCAACCTGTTTTCCAACACGGGGTTGCAGATAGCCAGAGTCTATCCCAGCAGCTCAGTGTGCAAGGCAGGAGCTCACCGTGGCCAGGACGCCCTTCCATCACAGGGCACGCTCATACTCACACTGGGACAGTGCCAACACACCAGTGAACATGAGGCGCACATCTGTGGGAGGAAACCTGAGAACTCAGAGAAGCCCACACAGACCTGGGAGAACGTGCAGATGCTGCATGGACAGCGAATTGACTCTAGCACAATGAGGGTATTCGAGGGCTCGCTGTAACGTCTGTGCTGATTATGCTGAAGGAGGACCGTGCTCACCTGTTTCCACTTGGGTGTCCTCGAAACTGTTCAGTCCGTCACTTTTGTTTCCAGTTATCTTGCTAGCCCAGAGACACACCTCTTCATCTTCTCCTAGGACTTGCTTTCCACTTGCCTTTGGTCACAGAGTTGCGCCACTGTACCCTAGACGTGATTCCTGCCACGTGTCCTTACTTAAACGGTCTTACTCAGGTTTTTTTCTAACGCTGGTAACTAAAAGTGTCAAGCACATAATGGGTACTCAAGAAATGTTTGCTGGCCATGGATTCATTCAACATTTATTTTATGTTCCCCAGTTCTTGTCCTAATCTTTTGATGGCAATACCGTTAATAGTACTTTGAAAGAACATTGATTCACTCTTGGCGGTCATTATAGGCTTATGTTATTTCTCCCTCAGTTTTAGAGGTCAGAGTAAGACCTTTACAAATTACTCGGTGGCGTTATATTCCATAATAAATTTTTTCAGATGCAGAAAGAAAAGGGGAAAAGATCCTTTAAGAACATAAGAGTGCATTCAAGAAAATTGAGTTAGGGAGGTGCCGGTATGGGCTGAGGTCCTGCACTGTCTCTCTTGTAGTCAGTTTTAGTGAGGTGTGATTGACGTGCAGTAGACTGTACATATTTGAAGTGTACAGCTTGATGATTTTTGAAACCTAAAGCTGTCACTACAATAAAGATAGTGAACATATCCATCACCTCCAGAAGTTTCATGTCCCTTTGTAGTCTCTCCCTCCTGTCCCTTTTTACTCCCCCACCCCCAGGTAACAGTGCTCTGCTTTCTGTCTCTGTAGATTAATTTGCATTTTTTCGAGTATTATGTAAATGGAACCACAACATCTGTATTCTTTTGGGCCTGGCTTCTTTCACTCAGCATAATGTGCTTCCTCCATGTTGTGACTTGCTCACCCTGATTTATTGCTGAGCAGTGTCCCATCATAGGAGATACAGTTTATTTGTCCAGCTCTACCATTTACTAGCACCGTGACCTGGAACAACTTAATCTCTGTAAACCTTATTTGTAAAGAAGGAATGTTATGACCTATATCAAAGAGTCACTGTGAAGTTATTAAGATTATTTATGTAAACCTCATAGTAAAATGCGAGGCGCATAGAAGAAGCTCAGTGGATAGCAACTCCTATTGCTTGTACATTAACTCGGTATTTTTAGACTTGACCTTGAAACCCCTTTTGCACTTAATGCCTTATAATAGCCTCATGCCATGGTCATTTGCTCTGACACATGAGGTGGTTTGCTATTACTTTAAGCTTAATTTGGAAGCCAGGCTTTCCAATAAGGTACCACTACCCACTTGGAAGGACCTTCCTAAACTGCAGGTGTAGTGACCTGTACAAAGCCATCAGTGGTTCGGTGTATGTAAAGTCGTCTGGGCACTTGTTAAATGTATACCACTAGCCCGCTTTTCCAGAGAGTGATTCTTAATTGTGGCAGAGTGTGGGAATCTCCGTCTTTAACCAGTTCCCCGTGAGCTGTTGTTTTGGTCCCTGTAGATCATTTTTTTCAAAGGTTTTTTTAAAAAGATATTTATTTATGCACACATGAACTGGGGTGTAGGCCAGAGATGTGGTGTGGTAAGAGGATTCACCAGGGACAGTGGGGAGCAGAACAGGCAGATCGACTCAAGTACACTGCTGAGGGAAGCAGCTGGCAAGGCAGGAGAGGTCTGCAGCACCATGTGGAGATCTCCTCGGCCAGGGATCGAACTCGTGCTGCATCGGCTGCGGACAGCTTCAGAGACCGAGACCCAACCCATTGCACCATCAGGGAGGCCCTCTATAGATCACATTTTGATAAGTACTCCTGGAGAAGTCAGTGGCTCATGCAGTTCTTAGCGTAAGATGGCAGATGTCACATATCCATGCTGACACTTGTCAGTGTTCTGGGGCACCACTGAATATGCATTTTTCCAAGTGTTACTCTTTGCTTACCCTTAGATTCTACAAGTGCTTACCGAGCAACTGGGATGTGCCAGGCATTGAACCGGTTGCTAGGAAAAGAAACATAAATACACCTGGTTCCCTATCTTACGGAAGACCTTACAGCGAGGAAATCCTGCCATGTGTGTTGTTTAGGGGACATATACACAGGAGTCACCAGTTACAAAAATCACCAAAAGGCCTCAGTATCGGGGGCATTTAAGCGATGTTCACTTGGCATATCATTCTGCATCTCCGCTGCACTTGTTAAGGTTATTTTTGGGTTTGGGTTTTTGTTTATACATTTTCAGCGCCCACAGAGCTTTGACTGTTTTTGGTTGTCACTATCTGGTTAATCATCATAACGTACCTGAAAAAGTTTAACATTAAAAATAATCCACCCTTAGAGGTGTGGTTTTGAGGCTGTGAATAATGTCCCCGTGAGGCAGGCCAGCCTGTTCCTTTCCTAAAATACAGATACGGGGTGTGCATGGGGCCTGCACTGAGGTCAGGGAGGACACCATGCACCAGTGTCTTGATTATTTTATTTCCTGAGATAAATGATGAAAGGTGGCAGAGCCATTCCCCGAGCAGGGATTGCAGCAACACGAGGAGAAGCTGGGCTGCTTGAATTGTGTGAAACCAAAGCAGAACTGATTAAGGAGAAATCTCCTGGGAACTGGGATGGGAAAGTGTCTCCTGCCCGTCGTTGTCTCAGCGCATACCTGCAGCCCAGTAGAAAAAGCAGATACTGACCACAGAGGCTTTCTGGCTAGCTGAGAAAACCTTTAAGGGCCGACTGGTACTTTTTTCAGCTGATAGCAGAACTTTAAGTTGTCTCCTTTCTTTATTCCTACTCATGTGCCTGCCTTTAATTAATGGTGTATATGACAAAGTGAGGCTTTGACTAGAATAAGGAGATCATTTTTTTCTGCCATCAGTTTCTTTGCCACTTGATCCACTTTTCAACTAAAGTTCCAGAAAGAACCCTAACACTGAAGACCTAGTGGCATATTTTTTCTCCTTCAGCTTTGTTACCGCTTTGGAGGTTTGTCAAGTACAGGTTTGGTTTGTGGGCTGTTCACTGACAGGGTAGGGGAGCCCTTTTGAGAAGTGAGTTAAAAGGCTTCAGTTTACAGGCCTATAGCCCCTGAAAATGTTCTTTTTTCGTCTCATCTCTGCTAATTGCTAAGTCTAACAGGTAGACGGACTAGTGGTTTATGGCAAGGGAATTTCATTCAGTTAAACATTTATTGAGCATCCACTGTGAGAGACTAAGGAGTGGTCCAAATTCTCTAGCTCCTACCCAGTGTCGATAGTGGTGTTGGTTCTAGTAAATCCAGTGGAATCCGGTGTTAATGGAGTTGATTACACTCAACATCTGGGTGTTGGAATTGGCGAGAGGGTGGAATGAGCTTGATGATTCAGCCAAACCTCTCTGTTCACTAGCCCTGTGACCTTGGCACGTTCCTTCACTGCTCTGATTCCATTTACTGTCCCCTAGGACTGACGTGAGGAGAAGGGTAGGTGGCACATGGGCACAGTATCTTGGCCAGTGCTGGGCTGTTATGGTCTGTCTCATTGCCCACATCTGGCCTGCATTCAGAGGAAGCATGAGCAGACGAGAATACAATGTAGCCCAAGTGAATATGAAGGCAGTAGGCAAACAGCTGGGAAAATTAGTAAACTCACTGAAAAGACCTGAGTATAAGGGAAAGATTGAATGGTTTTTAATCCACATGTAATAAAGGGGAGAAAACTCCTATCTATAAATATATTAGCCTGTATTTCACTCGTAGATAAAAGTACTTTGATTACATACTTGTGTGACCAGGTATTGATATGAATTCATTGAAGCATCTTTAACTCTAAGAATCAAAGGAGTTATAAATGTCAGGCTATAGAACACAACTCTGGTTTGGGGCCTCTCAGACTTCTACGTGGTGGTGGAACGCCAGCCATCGTGCACCCTTCTGTTGAGGTGAGGCAGATCCGCTATTTCAGATAAGGTCTCACTCCACGGTGGAGCCCCGGGCAGCTTCGAGGGCTGATGGAGTAACAGTCACCGCACTGCTCTGGTGCTGGTCCCTAGTAGGTTCTGGAAGAAGGAGCAGAGAGCAGGGCTTCCAGGCAGTGACTGCTCACTCCTGGCCCTTTCATCAGCCCACTCCTGCTTCTCTTCCCAGATGGTCACCCTAGCGTCACTGCTGAGCAGCGAAGTTAACAAATGTTTTAATTTCACTGCTGAGCAGTTCTGCAGAGAGGGAGAGAGCAGAGAGCAGAGAAGATAATGAGAAGTGCGTCAGATGCCACCATTGATGAAAACTCTCTTCCCCACTGGCTCAAATAATAATGCCACATAAATTGGAAACTGAGAGGTGGATTTGGGATAGTCAGAGAGCTTGGAGTGCACAAAAACCGACCTAGGATAGAATGAGATAGCTATATGCTCTATCAATTAAAATGCACAGAAGAAAGAAAGGAAAGGGAAAATAAAGAGGAAGAAACATGTTTGTTAAGGGCATTAGCAATGAACTGGTCTGCATGAGTTATTTATTGCTGTATAGCAGTTTACTCCAAAATTTAGTATTTTAAAAGAAACATTTGTCACCCCATGGTTTCTGGGGGTCAGAAGTCCAGGCCTGGCTCAGCTGAGTGGCTGGCGCAGGGTCCCTCGTAGGGCTGCAGACATCTGGAGGCTCAGCTGGGGAAGCGTCTTTTCTAAGCTCGCTCACATGACTGTTGGCAGGCTTCGGAGCATCTACTTCCAAGCTCACTGACTGTTGGCCAGAGACATTAGTTCTTTGCCACATGGACCTCTCTGCAGGGCATTTCACAACATGGCAGCTTGCATCCCCCGGAGCAAAGACGGGGGGCTGTGGAGGTGGGGGTGGAGAGAGAGACTAGTGAGATGGAAGTCACGGTGACCTGACTCTAGAGGTGGCACCCCATTGCTTGTGCTGTACGCTCTTCCTTCGAAGCAAGTCATTAGGGTCAGCAGGCAGGGGGACTGGGATCCTCTTTAGAGGCCGCCTTCCTCAGGTCCCACCGTCAGGGAGAGGCATTCTCAAAAGATGTCAGGCCACCAGCAAAAAGCATGAAACGTTGACTAAATGAGGCTAAAGGAGGTTAAGCATCCAACTGGTACTTTATCTCATTTGTTAATTTTCAAATAGAGGCAAAAATGAATTATCTCAGGTTCCTGGAAGTTACTCTAGTAAAACCTTAATGGAGACTACTAAATTGGTTTTTTTTTTAAATTTATTTTATTTATATATATTTTACATCATTGTTCATTTTTGTACAATGTCTGCTTTCTCCCCTCAGGTGTAGTCCCCGTAAAATTCTCACCACCAGGTCACCTGTGAACCATCACCATAGTCCCCTGTGCTCGTCCCTCCTCTGTTTTGACCCCCCTCCCCAACTCCCCTGCAGAATGTCTCTGATTTATAGTTGCCTGTTAATTGTGTTTTTTTATTTATCATAATTATTCTTTTTCCTGATCCCACTAAACTGTTCTATCTAAATTTAACTTTTGAAGTTGCCTAAAACATAGGGATTTTTTTTTTTTTTAATTAGCTTTAGACAGCCATTCTGTGATCTGTGTTGATCTGTTCAGGCTGTACCAAGCAAAGCAAATAAGCTAAAGCAAAATCAAGAAACACAAAGTCCAATTCTTTATAATTCCTATCAATTTGGGTGGAGGGGAGATAAAATCTGTAAACAAACTTTAAGATATGATTACGACCAGAATTTATAGTAACTGTCTAGCTGAACTTTGCAAGTACAGGTATTCGTGACGTTCCTTCCTGTGTGTGTGTGTGTGTGTGTGTGTGTGTGTGTGTGTGTGTGTGTAGAAAACCTTAACATTTTACTCTAAAGAATCTCATGACAAAACTCTTCAGTTTTTCCTTCTTTTATAGTTAGCATTGACAATAAAAATATCAAAGGTAGGCTGTATTTTTGCCAGGCAGAAATAAAGACTGTATATAAAGCTGTGCATATGAAATCAAGTTTTGGTTACCGTTTTTTTTTTCCAAATAAATTCATCATTTCTAAAATAGAAATCTTCATTTCGCCTTCCGGTCAGCATTCCTCCCCCTTGTGTGAGAGATGCATTGTCAGACCAAAGGAAAGAATGCGAATTTTACCTTACCACTCGAGTAGTTGATATTAGCATTTTAGTATTAGGTATGGAAGAGTAAGGTGGCGACTTGGGTTCAGCTGTGTGGTGCTGAGGCCTCTGGCGCAGAAGCTGTGTGCTCAGGCCTTCCACAGGAGGCGTGGTGTTCACGAGCTAAAAAGTGCCACAGAAAGGTCACGTTGGTGGGATCAAATTGTTGAGGGCTTTCCTTGCCAAATCCAAGGAGCACAGGGTTCTCGTGGCTCATCTCTCTTTCTGGCACTTCTGTTCTAGGTCATAATGGGGTGTCTTGAGGGTGAAGAAGGACATTCAGCATTCCAGAGAATCCTGAATAAAGTAAGAGAGGAGAACCTGGATGTTCAGACTGTCGTGTCGCTGTTGAGGCTGTACCAAGATTCGAATCCTGCGGTGAAGACAGCACTGTTAGACAGGAAACCGGAAGGTGTGGAGGCAGAGCGGCCAAAAGGTAGGAAAGAACTCTGTCCACACAACTAAGTGAGTTTAGTGAGTTTATTCTGGGAAGGTTCTGTAAAGCTTGCTCTGGTGCTACATTTCTTTAGTGGCTTAGTTACTGCAAAGTGGTTTCACATAGATTCTGCATGTGATTCCAGAGGACGTATGTTAAATAGATACTAAATCTGATGCTCCATTTCTGTCTGCTAGCTAACTGCACCTTGACGTTGGAGAATACCGTCAGTGTTCTGCTGCCCTTCAGGAAGCCGCACATCCAAATCAACGTTCCGTGTGCCCAGGGTGAAGGGGTTCACGCTTAAAGGCTGCAGTTTCTCTCATTTAGGTTAGGTACAAAGCAGTGGCCTTGCCAACCAGAAGTTAACCTCTGGCTGGCTCTGCAGCTTTGTGTTTCGACAGATAAATGAAACGTTTTTCTTTTCATAGAGTTTAAACAGAATAATAAAGTATTTTCCTCTCCAAAAAGAGATTCTGCGTTCAGGTGCTCAGAATAGGCTGAGAATCACTTTATAATTCTGTTAGATCTCTCTTGACAAACCACGCTGTCATTTTCTTCAAATTGACTAGTTTCTCTTGTGTATCTCTAACTCTTTTTCCCCCAGGGAGCACAGAGGAGGGAAGGACCTTGTCTGTTCTGTTACTTGAACACAAAGAGGACCTGATCCAGTGTGTAACACAGCTGAGACCTATTATGGAGTTCCTGGAAACTGCCAAGGAGGAATTCCTGACTGGCACTGAGAAAAGGGTAGCTGTGTCGAGTGTCTCTTCCTCCCTCCTGAATTCACAGAGCACTGTTTAAAAACCTCCTTTGTGGCATAGTGCACTTTTTACCTCACAGTACTTGTGTGTACTGCATAGTAAGCACCTTTAAGTTCAGGGTCTTGTTTCCTGCCTCTTTGTAGCCCTGACAGCAGCTTATTTAGGGCCTTACAAATTGAACTTATCTGTTAACTGTTTAGGTGTGGGGTGTGTGGGTGAATGGCTTGATGGACAGGTTTCCAGATGGATGAAGAATAAATATGTGGTAGTCCTGCTCTGACTTTATGTGTTTTTAATGAAAAACTGTTGCCCTAAGAGTTAAAATGTTAAGGTATATTTTTCATTAGTACAAATAATTCCCTCTTTAGAGAAATGATACGCTGTAGAAAACTGGGACAACAAGCAAAAAGAAAAAAATTCAAATCTTCCATAGCTCACACTCAGATTATCATTGCCAACATTTTAGAGCTCATACTCCCACTTCTTTTGTTTGAGTCCTTCTGGGATGGGGTGATACAGGACATAGTTTTGTAACTTTGCTCTTGTATTTAATATAGTGTGAACAGATAATATAGATTTTAGTGGCTATGTTGTACTCAGCCTAATGGTCATACCATAACTCATTCATTCTTTATTATTGGGCATATGTTTCCAATTTTTTGCTATTATAAATGATTCAAAGAACATCCTTGTACATAAGTCTCTGCAAACTTCTCAGATTATTTCCTTAGAATAATTACTAAGAACTGGGATTTTGAAATGGAGGGTATAAAAATTTTCAGGTATTTGATATATATGCCAAATGGCCCTTCAGGGGAGTTGAACCAATTCACTCCCCCACTGGCTAGCTACTACATCCCCATGAAGTGCTGGCGTGGCTTCTCAAGTCAGTTAGATAACTGTATTTGTTGGTGTTATTGATTTCAACTTTGTGCTAAAAATATTTTTCTATCTGGAAGGAAGGAATAGGGCCAGAAAACTTTGTGGCATCAATTCTTCAAATTGTGGGAAGGAGCTTACATCTTCAGGAGAGAAGATGGTTAGAAACCCACGGGTCAGTGGCTAAGCACTGGATGAATAGTGAGGGTTTAGATTTAGATGTGGTTCTTTTTTCCCCTCGTGATCTTATATTGCTATTCTTTCATATAAAATGGGAACCATGTTTAACCTCAAAACTGAATCTTGCAAGTCATATTTTTAAAATTTTAGCTCCCGTGAACTTCTTAGAGAAAGTAGACTTCAGATTAAGTGTAATTTCAGACGCTCATGTTAGGTAGTTTGCTGATAGCTCTAGAAGTACCGGATCCCCTGTTCAGTGCTCTCATGCGATTACTCATTCAAGCTTCTTATTAACTAGATTGACTGTATCCTTTGAACGGTTTCATTTTCTTGGTAAAATCGCATTTATAGGTCGAGCCCGAACTCAGCCTCATTCTCTGCAACAAGGCAGACCACACTGTCATTTTTCTCCTGTCGCTTTCAGTTTACTTGACAGAAAGGGCTGAAGAAGAAGAACTTAAATTAGTTATAAATCACAAAAACACTTCTTAAGATTGGGGTGCCCCCAGAGCTTCATTAAGCTACTCCTCACGAAAATTGAAGCAAAATAATAAAGTGGGAGTGTGGGAGTGTGTGTTGACCCAATAGCCGCGGTGTTTTGACATCTTGTGGGACGAGCACTTGGGCGAATATGTCAGAACTTGTTCTGTGATGGAATGGTGCTTGTCATAGCTGCCAGGGTCTTTGCCTGCACACACCTTGTGTTCTGTAAGAAGCAATAAATAGGAATGTCTTTACTTCAGAATTGGAAATAGGTACAAAAATCTGTGAAGATCTTTTAAGCATTAGTAAATTCTAATGTTGAGCAACTCTTAAAATCATAGATACTACGCTAATTTAAAAATAAAGAAACTGACCCTTAAGAAGGTTAAGCAACTCTCCCAAAGGCACGGTTGCTTGGGACCAGTACTGCAACCTACACTTCTGAACAGAGCACGCTATCTCCACCACTGTGCACAGTTTCCTTGTAAGATCAGTTGCCACTGCCGTGTATTAAAGATCACCTGTATCTAGGTATTATGGCTGGCTCTATAAGAGCAGTTTTATTTTCTCCTTACAACTGGAAGAGTTGATGTTGTTATCTTCTTTTGCCGATGAAGAAAATGAGGTTCAAATAATTAAATGACTTACCCATAGGCACAGCAGTAACTTTTAGAACTAGGGTCCAAACTAGGTCTGTCTGACTTTAAAGCCCTTACATACTTTGGATGACAGTATCTGGATGCCTCACAGCATATCAGGCTACTGCTGAGGGGTACAGTACTGAAATCAGTATGGTCTTTAGATACAGGCTCTTAAATTTTTAATTATGATTGATTTAGTAGAACACTAATGTATGTTAGACTTTAGAAAAAAGAATAACTGCTTTCTCTTCTGACAAGGACTATGACAACTTGATTTATGATATATACATTCTTTCAAATGTAGAGATCTAATATAGATATTCTCCTCATATACATGAACCCAATTTGGTTTTATAGCTAAATTCATTATTTTGAATGGAAGTTAATTTGATAATAGCGTCCTCTGCCTTGCTGCCGTGACTGATTTGCTTGACTGTTTCTCCTGAGAGCTGGCATTTCCCCAAAGGAAAGCTCAGAATTCAGTTACTGTGAATCTGTAGATTACATGTATTGAAATAATCCCCTGCATTATCAGTTCCACAAGAGCCAACTTATGCACATTGAGTCTCAGTCCCCTAAGAAGCAATTCTATTGTAGTGGAAAAATATCTGTAAGATAGCTGTCACATGCTTTATTTTTCAACCTTTTGAGGGAGTCCTGTGCCCTCTTGGCTCAGTGCCCTCTCTAGCACACCATGGAAGATCCAGGTATTGGAATTATGGGTTGATGACTCGGGCTGATGTATGTGACCATCGAGAATGAGGGGGACAGATGATAAATAAGCTACAGAAAATAAATATAGAAATACACCTTAGCTGTTGTTTTGGAGACTACTGACTAATGTATAAATTACCTCAGTATTCAAATTGCTATGCAAATAAATATCTTCACAAAGTGCAACCTGTTGGAGGCAAAGGATATATATATATATGTAGACCTGCAATTGAGAAAGGAAGATCTTTGTCAAGCTGTTTGTTTGGAAAATGTTTTGAATATCTATTGTATTGAATATTTATTGAATATTTATAGAATAAGGGACAAGACCAGCAGAGAAGGAGGTGTGAGAGAGACAGGACATCTTGTAATGCATTTGCTGGGTTTTCCAGTGGTGTGTCAGCTACACTTAGAACTGCCAGTAACTTGGTGTCTGGTTGATTGCTTGCCACTGCAGGTGATTCTGAATTGCTGTGAGGGCGGAACACCCAAGGAGACAATAGAAAATTTGTTGCACAGAATGTCGAAAGAGAAGACCCTGACTGCTGAGAGTTTGGTAAAACTCCTCCAGGCTGTGAAGAAGTCATTTCCAAACTTGGGCCTTCTGCTGGAGAATTTGCAGAAATTAACCACTTTGCCAAGCACCACAGGTACTAGTTAATTGTTGACTGTCTGGACCACTCCTGCAGAAAATGAAAGCTTAAAACACCCTTCCAGTTCTCTGCTGGGGAGAGGAGATGATGTTAGGAAATGCCATTGCAGAACAGAAGCTAGCTGCCGCCGAGCAGTCATCCTTGTGTTTCTGGAGTTTGAACTGAAAACTGAGAATTATTTTCGCCATTAAGTTCCCCCACGAAGTTCCTATGTGCAGGCTTGCTGATGTGTGGTTTTTCCAGGACTGGCAGCGGTCACCTGTGACTGCCTAAGGTGCAGACAGGCTCCCGAAGCTCCTGGTGTTGACACGCTGTGTTGACAGATGTGAGCAGCTGGAGCACCGGCCTTTATTTCCCCTTCCCCTATTGAGTGTTGTTTGGTTCTTATAGTCCCTGGAATTAACTGCTCTCCTGTCCATTCAGCTTGGGGAAGTGAGTCCATCTTCCATTTCCTAGAAGATAGCCCACCTCATGCCAATCCTCCCCTGTCCTGGGTGTTTAAGACAGAAATGGTTTTCAGAAAAAGGATATTTGGGAAATAGTAGAGTATTTTTTCCCTACTTTGTTACACAAATGTGAACAATTTAAATATAAAGAAGAAAACCTAGAATCTTATCTTTGACACTTTATCACATTATCTTTACAATGTTGAGATACTCTGTGTATTTTATAACTTCCTCCACTTAATGCAATAGTGAACATTCTTATCCATGTTAAAAAAAAACCAAAACCCTAAAATCCCATGTTTTGAAGACTAGTTTTTCATGGTGAGCACATATGTGGTGATCCCTGCTGTTTGGGGCACGTGGAGTGTAGTGGTTGAGACTGGCGAAACCATTTGCATTTTATAGCTGTGTGGCCCCAAACCAGTCACTAGCCTTTCTGAACCTCACCCTGGCCTCTGAGATGGGGATAAGACTGGAACCTCTCACATATGTTTTTTGTGGCTATTGTGAGTAAAATACTTAGCACAGTCCCTAGTCAGTAGTCGTCGTTCTCATCATCGTCATCACACATTATACAGTGGCAAATCTCTTGGTACATTTTCTGCATTTGGATCATTTCGTAAGGTTAGATTTCCAGGAGTAGAGGTAGGGGCAAAAGGAGAATAAATTCTTAAATCCTTGCAAAGCTAAGGGAAATGCCAACAGTTCTGCTTTTTCCTTACTTTCAAATAAATATGGCCTCTTAAAAGACAGCCTAACAGATCGGCTCAGAGGACATGTAAGCAGCAGAATGAGGGTAGCTCCACCACCACAGCCTTGACTCAGGCCTGTATTTTGGAAGCCACATGGATCCTTCACCTCAGGCTTGTTGAGTAGTAATACCCCTTGAATCTGTGTATCTGAATCTCTTACAAGTGCAGCCTTCTAATTACCCCCCTGTTGGGCATTCCTGAGCAGCTACCACCAGGCACTAACTTGCAAAGTGTTAGTGGTTTTGTGACCCCAAAGCACCAAGTGATTAAGTGTAGACCGAAGGAGATCTGAACACACGTGTATGAGGCCCCAGGCCAGGAGCTGAACTTGCTCTCCAGAGGAGGCAGAGCTCTTGCATGGATAACTCTCTTCCTCTCTCATTTGTAACTCCCCGAGTCTTCAGTAGGAGAAGCCCTTAAGGAGGTTTTGTTGTATCAAACATTATTGTTTTGCCAATATCCTTGCAGTCCAAGCAAGCCCTGATGATTATGGGACTGAGCTATTGAGACGGTATCACGAAAACCTCTCTGAGATTTTCACAGACAACCAGATGTTACTAAAAATGATCTCACATGTGAAGAGTTTAGCCCCTGGAGAAAGAGAGGTAAGAGAGGAAGAGAGAGAGGGAGGAAGGGAGAGAGGGAGGAAGGGGTGGGGAAAATGAGAGCAAAGGAAAAAAGATGAACGTATGTATTTTTTAATATATACTTAATATTTTATGTAAATATACACACACACCATGTTGAGAAATGCTAAGGGGTGTGCAGAGAAGGAGAAATAGAAGTTGATTCTGTTTCTAAGGCAGAGTAACGAGTAGGATAGTTACAACTTCTGAGTACTGAGGAGGGGCCTTCCAAAGGAGGAGTGAAGGACTTGGTCATGTGTACACGTTTCTCAGTTTGAATGAGGTGAAGGATGTTGAAAAACCCCTCCCAGAAATACGGCCCTGTCACCCTGTGCTCAGACTTGCAGCTCTGCAGCTGGGCCCTGGCCAGACCATCCCTCACTTGTGTGTTTGTGCTGCGTCTTGAAGGTCATGGAGAAGCTTGTGAAACGTGACACCGGTTCAGGTGGTTTCAGTTCCCTGATGTCAGCAGTCCTCGAAAAGCAGACTCTCTGTGCAACAGCCATTTGGCAAGTGCTGCTGGTGGCTCAGGAGACAAAGACCTGCCCGTTGAAGCTGCTCATGGAGGAAATCTGCAGGGAACCTGGTGCCGAGCCTTTCCTCCGGGCAGGTAGGTTACCTGACCTCTGTTGGGGCCTTGCCTGCTAGGCGTTCTTGTCAGTCTTCCCAGAAAATAGGGAGGGCTCTAGCGCGGTAGTCATTCTGTCTTGGAAGTCAGGACCGTGTATTTTGTTCATGGACACGGGAATTTATAAACCTTTTAAAGTAAGATACGCAGCAATTAGTTTAGTTTACATTGGTAATTATACTCTGATTATACTCTGATTTGCCACTTTCCACACTCCCGCCCCAAGTAGGAGAGAGGTGAATGATGTTCTGTCATGGAGAACTGAGTTGAGAATAGGTGAAGGGAAAATAAATGGTACTCCGAATTTTCCTAATGAGTCGTCAATCCCTCTTTCTTTCAGTGGCTGCCCCAGGAAGTGCTGCCTTAGAAACCATCCTGAGGCATCACACATCGATCCTAGAGGCCATCGAGCAAAGCACTGAAGTCAAGGGCTCTGAGTCAGAGGAGGGGCACCTGGTGGAGGCTGTCAAAGAGGTACCTTGGGGACAAAGCACAGGGTTTCCCAGTGGCTGCTGGGAAGGTCTTTGTTCCTAGGGGGGGGCTCAGCCCATAGACTGCCTGCCAGTGACTGACCTCTCTAAGCTAACGCTTTGTAGCACTTTTGCTCTTTTAATCCCTCCAACTTTGAGTGGCAGGTGATGTCACCTACATTTTACAGATCAGGAAACTCAGGCTCCAAGGGGTTCAGTAAATAAACTCCAGCTGGTCAGAGGTGAAGCCAGATTTGAACCCACATTCATGTAATTCCAGTCTAGATTTTTCCATTTGTATGAAACTAGGTAAATCTCAAAAGGGTTCATGATACTGTTCTCTAACATGTTCTGAGAAGCAACTTCTTCCAGTGGAAGGGAAGTAAAATTGTTCTTATTACATGCTCTATTCTGGCTTCTAGGAACAGCCAAGATAAACATAGATAGAACAAAGCCTTTATCCATATGGAGTAGTAGATAGTGCCAACTCATTTTCTGTAAGGCTTCTCACAACGTGGCCAGCGTCCCAGAAAAACCAGGTGGGGACTGGGTAGAAATCATGAAGGTCCAGCCCAGGATCATGTGCATTTTGAGCGGGGAGACTTAGAGAGGAATGAAAATTAAATTACTATTCATCCGTGGAGCTTTGGATCCAAGCAGGCCAGAAGGCGTGCACACAGGTGCCCGCCACACTGTGGCCTGACTCTGGGGGGAGACAGTGGCGCGCATGTATGTGGCTTCAGAAGAAAGGTTCACTGTTAGACTCTCCCCAGCATGCCACACACTTCAGAGATGGGCTTCTGCAGTTGATCAGTTTTAGCCTCACTAATTAGTCTCATGCCTGCCTCTAGGGACACCAGGTTTATTTAGATAGACTTGAAAAGAGCAGAAATAAAATATCTTCTAAAATGAAAATTCCATTTGGCCATCTGTGGATGGTTTAGCTTTATTTTCTCAGTGTACTGACTCTTTCTGTTTGAGATAGAACAGATTTGAAATAATATTCTTGGCCTCTTTAAAGCCCTGGTTTGAACCTCCTCTAAAAAGCTGAGTTTCTTTATGAAAGAAAATGATGTTTAAAAGGGTCCATCTAAGTATCTAAAAATGTGAAGCCCCTGATCATGCAGAATTACTTCCAGACGTTGAGACAACTGTATATTATAGAAAATAATCCTGATCTTCAAGACAGAGACATCAACAACCAAATCCTGCAGCTTTCTAAGCATTTCATATTAAGATCCAGAAATACTAAGATCTAGACAATTTAATAATTAGATTGAGAATATTAATTTTAAGAGCTAGAAAATTTCTTGAGGAGACTCCTGGTTTCTGCGAAGATATTTCTCGTGGAAAATATTTAATGATTCCTTGCTCTGTATTTGCGCATGGCATGATATGTGCCTCCTTTTCTTTTTTTAATTAATTTTCTTTGAAAAGAGGACCCTCTGCTCTACTTACGGCAAGAAGAGTAAACTTGTTGTGTAGAGCCATGCCTTCCTGAAATGGGGCTTTTTTCTTAAGTTGAAAACCATGGAGAAAATCAGATATTAACTGCAAATCTCTGTCTCACGGTGTTCATTTAGATTCTGAGCATTTCCTCTGAGACAGCCAGCCCTGAAGCTTCCCTGAGAGCAGTGCTGAGCAGAGCCACGGAAAAATCTGTTTCGGCCGTTGAAATATGTCACCTCCTGTGCCGCATCCACAGATCTTCCCCAGGCCTGCAGCCTGTCATGCAGGAGTTAGCGCGCATGGGTAAGGAGCGGGGGACTGAGGATCCTGGCAGGCCCCAGATTGTTCCTTTATTAGAGAAAAGAGGCTGCTGTTCCTAGATTGCATCCATGCTGGTTCATTTTACATGCTCTCGGTGTCCAGAAAAGGCACGGGCGTAGATGTGAGATGACGCCAGTTGTGTTCATCAGAAATGAAAGATGACGGCGGGACTGGGGGTTTAGAGGGCCCCAAGTAGTCTCCAGTCCCGTACAGAGAGAAAGCCCAGTAAAGCAACTCCCAGAGCCACACACTTCTTTCCTGTGCAGGTTTCCTTACTCAGGAAAATGGAGAGAAAGAAAAATGGAAGGTGAGTGATAAACTTCACCTTGAAGCCACTGACAAAGGAGAAGGAAAGACAGCCAAGCCAGCTGAAGAAGAATGCCAGTCTGGGAAACAGAACCATCAAGGAGAGACTGGTTCCCCGCCAGAACCACCCGAAAAGGACACTTCCGCCTCCCCAGACTCCGCCAAAAAGAGCTTCGTCTGTCAGGCCTGTGACAAGAGCTTCCACTTCTACTGCCGCCTGAAGGTGCACATGAAGCGCTGCCGGGTGGCCAAGAGCAAGCAGGTGCAGTGCAAGGAGTGCAGCGAGACCAAGGAGTCCAGGAAGGAGCTGGAGAAGCATCAGCTGGAGGCCCATGGAGCCGGTGCAGAGGCCGAGGTCCCCAAGAAGAAGAAGAAGAGGCTTCCGGTGACATGTGACCTCTGTGGAAGAGAATTTGCTCATGCCTCAGGTACACCGAGGAGGCGGGTCATGGAGGGCTATGTGCTGGGTGTTGCCCTTCAGATTCCAGGCCTGCCTCCAGATGTGTGAGGTAAGGGCTGTGCATGGGTCTCAAGGATAGAGCAGGAGCTTGGCATCATCTCTCCGAGCTTGAATTCCCCATCTGGTAAGTAAGCACCCTGACCCTGCCTCCTTTTTGGGGATAGTTGGGAAGATTTAAGATGATGTAGGGGCCTCCCTGGTGGCGCAGTGGTTAAGCACTGCGCTGTGGAGCTGTCAGCAGCAGCAACACGAGTTCGACCCCAGGCCAGGGAGATTCCCCACATGGCGCGCAGACCTCTCCTGCCTCGCCCGCTGCTCCCCTCAGCAGTGTATTTCCGTTGATCTGCCTGTTCTGCTCCCCACTCTGTCTCTGGTGAGCCCTCTTGCCGCCCCGTGTCTCTGGCCTGTACCCCAGCTTGTATGCATAAATAAATCTTTAAAATAAAATTTAAAAAAAAGGTTTAGGATGATGTAGATAAACTGCTACCCAGGAGCACCCACAGTGGAGTTAGTACTCAGTTCTTATCCAGAATCAGAACCAGCTATTTAACACCCAAGGTTTCCATGTATCTCTTACTTCTTGATAATAAACAAGAGTCATGAAAACTACAGGCTGTGTAGTCAGAACTGTTTTCCATGGCCCCAGATATCGGGTAAACCCAAGGAAAGAGAAAAATGAATCTCGTTTCTCTCTTTCTGGGTAGCTGGGAGGACAGGCAAGATAAGCCCAGATCACTTCATCCCTGTTCTAAGAAGGAGCGGGCCCCAGGCGCTGGGTGGAGGCGCAGTGCGGCTGGGGTCCTGTGGGTCATGCATTGCTTCTCTTGAACCCTGCCTGGGGGTGGTGTGGTGTGTGGCCTCGTCCTGTACTCAGGGCTGCTGGCTGGTGTGACTCTGGCCCCTGGCCCACTCCCGCAGGTATGCAGTACCACAAGCTGACCGAGCACTTCGACGAGAAGCCTTTCTCCTGTGAAGAGTGTGGGGCAAAGTTTGCAGCCAATTCTACTCTGAAGAACCACCTTCGCCTTCACACTGGGGACCGCCCATTCATGTGCAAGCACTGCCTCATGACCTTCACGCAGGCCTCTGCCCTGGCCTACCACACCAAGAAAAAGCACTCAGAAGGTAACGTGCGGAGAGCTTCGTTTTCTCCTGCAAACTTTGAACTGCCTAAGAACCCATGTGGAATTAGGTGTGATGTGGATGACTCCAGAAACAGAACCGAGCTCTCTAGGCACACGGGCGACCGGATGTGTACACAGGCGTGTGAAATGCTTATGGCGAGTTTCTGAAGAGAGGCTGGCCAGCGGAGCACTGACTTTATTTACCACTGTGGAAAAGTTTACATAGAGCCCGGCATCCCTTGGGCTAAGGAGGAGTGTAGGAATGCGGAACTTTGGCTGAGCACCTGAGAGATGCTGAGGGAGAGGCTGGGGTGTGGTGCCCTCGGGGCCGATGGCCTCGCATGCAGGTGTCTAGTCCAGAGGCAGTTACGGTGCCGCAGCGTTGGCAGGCCGCGTGGAAAGATACCAGGGTCCCAGGGAACAACAAGGTGGGGCTTTCTAGTGCACTTGGAGTAAAGGAGGTGCGTTGTCAGAGGCTTCCTGGGGGGTGCGGTGTGTTGTTGGGAGCACTTGTATACAAGTAACGGTGCCTCCCCTTCTCCCCAGGTTGGCATCGAGGCCTCCCCGCTGGTCTTCTCTCACCCTTCCCCCGGTTGGTCTTCTCAATACACAGTCCTGAGTGAACCTTTAGAAGGAAACCCTCCCAGGTCACACTCTGCTCAAAACCCTGCAGGCCTTTTCATCCCGTTCGGTGTGAGAGCCCCAGGCCTGGCCTGCTCCCATGGGTCCCCCACTTCTCAGCAGCCCGTAAGGGAGCTGGCACATGTGGGGAATTCACATTTCACAAATGCCGACTTTTTGGACTTGCCCTTGACTGTATTTTCTAGCAGTCTCTGGCACTCTGTCCGCTGCATTCTCATCGCGTGCATAAAAGCAGAGAGAAGCGAGGTGATCGGTGCCGCTCCACAGCGAGCTACCGGGGGAAGTGCTCATCCTCTGAATACACGACTCACCTTTACGTGCAGTTGGGATCTGGGCTGTGTGTGTTGCAAAGGGATCCAGGCTCAGCAGAAGGAAATAGCTGTTCTCTGGGAATGGGATGAGTGCTCATACACTGTGGCGACCTGGCTAGCAGGGGGTGATCTCAGGTGAAAAGAACCCCCTCCTTTTCGGGTGGGGAGACCACACCAGCACCCTCTCAGTAGGACTGACTGATAGGACTGCTCAGACCTCTCACCCAGGGTTCTAGACTGCCTGCTGTGTTACTGTCGTCTCCCAGATACTCTGCTCCCAGGGCCTGCCTTAGAATGTGATTTTGTTTTTGAGGAACTCCAGGAATGTGTGGCACTGGCTCTGATCCGCTCTGTCTCTTTCCAGGGAAGATGTACGCGTGCCAGTACTGTGATGCTGTCTTCGCCCAGTCCATCGAGCTGTCCCGCCACGTGCGTACCCACACTGGGGACAAGCCATATGTCTGCAGGGACTGTGGCAAGGGCTTCCGGCAAGCCAACGGCCTCTCCATCCACCTGCACACGTTTCACAGTAGGTACTGAGACTGTGTTGGGCACTCAGCGCTAGGCCCAGCCCCGAGAAGGCATGTACCCATCGTACCAGAGGCCTTCTCTCTGCCAGAGCTGGGCCCTGTTCAGTGCCTGCCCTCCCCCATGCGCCTGTAAAACCCAGAGTCCCTCACTCCGATTTCAAGAAGAATCCCATTTTAACATGATTGATTGCATGATGCCTATTTCTCTGTCCAGGCTGTTTCTTTGTCTTTCTTTTTAGCCTGTATGGCTCTCTTTGGCTGACAGAGGCAAATTATATTTGAAGGGAAAAGCTTCTGTAACAGACAGGCACTGGAATATTCCCATTAGTCCACTGAGCTTCTGTTTTCTACCCTCAGCCTTTTCCCCACTCTCATCTCACAGTCCTTCTGCCTTTCCTGGTGGGAGCAAACTGGACCTGAGTTAGTGTAGACCATCATAAGTGGCCCCTGGTCTTCTGCCCAACATTCTATTCCAGATGCCATTGTATTCACTCAGTTAGGTCCACCTTATCTTTCTCTCCTTCTAGAGTGGGTACAGACAAAAAGGTACTACTGTTCAACACACCCACGCATATACTTAGGAAGGAAAAGGGAATCCTGTGATTCCTCATTACACCTTCAGAAAATTGTGATGTGGTGTTGGCTGGCCACATAGCAGCTGCTTCAGAGACCCTTGTTGCATCAGAAATGGCAGGGAGCTCAGGACACTGAACTCACACACTTGGACTTGAATCTTGACTTCACCATTTACTTCCTTGAGACCTTAAACAAATTCCTTAGCTTCTAAAGCCTCTAATACCCCTTCTTAAACTAGAGAAAGCTAGTTTACTAACTTTACTACCTCCCTGGATTATTGTGACTGTTATTTGTGAGGTATCATATGTGAAACATGAAGTTTCCCTGCCTGGCACATAGAAGGTGCCCAATAATGCCAGAGCGACCCTCTCAGGTACTGTGAGAAAGCCTCTTTTTTGCCTGTCCTGCTCCTGTCTCCCCTCCCCACCCATCCCCCACATACCTGCTTCAGTTGTGTTGTCACTAAGCACAGTGTCTTGCAAGCGTGTGCTTTGTGTCTGCCACCAGCCAGTCAGCGAAAGACTTTGCCAGAGAGCCTGTGTGCCCAGCATGTGGCTGGGTCCTGGAAAATGCAGGGAGAGCTAACGTGCCACCCCGCTCCCCAAGGAGGTTACAAGTTGTCCGAAAAAATCCAGCTGTGGTAAACTTGCAGACAGTGGATGTGGCTTGAACCCAGTGCCACAGTAATGGTGTCCTCTTGACCTTTTAAAATGACATTCTGCTCCTCTTCCAGTAGCATTCCCCGGGAGTCAGCGAAGGGAGACCCCGAGTTTCTAGAATGGAGAGATGTATCTTCAGCAGCACCCCGTTCCGTCCCACGTCAGCTCTCCTTGCCTGTTCCATAGGCCACATCGTTGCTTTAGCGTGTCTTAAATGACGCTGTGAAACTGAGATTTCAAGAGCTCCTGTCCGCAGGGAAACTTGTTAATGATCCCAGAGCTGCCGCATGTCGGGATTCTTGAATTAATCTGAGTCGGTACACTGGGCGGGTAGACTGGGCCTTTCTTGTGGGCAAAGGGCTTTCGTATGAAAACATTCCACTTTCTGTGGCTTTCAGAAAAAGACTGAAATTTCCTTCCATCGGGAAAGCAAATGTACTCTTCTTCACTGTTGGCCCTTCTCAGGTCTCACTGCACTGGGCATGCCCACTTAAGCATGGAGTTCAGAGCACAGCTGGGGAGTGAGAGCTGGGACTATTACCCAGTTCAGCCATTCGCTCCTAGTGCAACGGGGTCCTCTTTAAGCCTTGATTTTCCTAATCTGTAAAATAGGACTGATAGTAGAACCCGTGGAAGGATTAAGGGAGCTCATAGGACATAAGGCATTAGAACACGCCTGTCCCGTAGCACTCAATACAAGTTGCCTATGCAAATGCCTCTGTTGTTGAGTCCACAGTGGGGTGCAAGGAAGCATTCTCCCTCAGCTATACTGCTGCCAGCTAAGGAATAAGGGAGGCTCTGGGGAATGTGTGGGAAGTCTCTGCAGAGGATTGGGAAGTTCAGAGATGCCCTCTGCAGGGAGCGGGGAAGCTAGAATGACACCCCCAGCGAAGTAGTAGTAGTAGTTTGCCTTGTCAGCTCTTAAGTGAGAAATTGAGCTGAACTATTGGGTGTTGCAGAGGCGGTGAATCCTGGAGCCCTGCAGGAATCCCGTCTCCCAGGATGAAGGTGGCGTAGTCGGGGGTCACCGCTCTGGCTTCCGGTCTCTGGAGTCTGGGGCCCTTCATGGCATGTGAACAGTTTTGCCTCTGGACCCGTGCATGGCCGCCCGCAGCTCGCTGACCGTGGCCTGTGGTCTTTCTTTCCCTCTGCCCTTCTTGTGGATGTCCCCCCGGAACCAGACATCGAAGACCCCTATGACTGCAAGAAGTGCAGGATGAGCTTCCCCACCCTGCAGGACCACCGCAAGCACATCCACGAGGTGCACTCCAAGGAGTACCACCCCTGCCCGACGTGCGGGAAGATCTTCAGCGCCCCTTCCATGCTGGAGCGGCACATGGTGACCCACGTCGGAGGGAAGCCCTTCAGCTGTGGGATCTGCAACAAGGCCTACCAGGTGAGCCCATTTTCTGGGGCTGCTTTCCCTTCCGCCCTCCTTGAACCCCATGTGGGTGGCTTGTGGAGCCCCGCTTTGTCTCCAGGGTACGCGGTTTGGCTGCTTTGTGTGCAGGAGGCAGAGGGAAATGATTCAGATCCTCCGAGGCGGCCTGGTCAGACGCGGCTCTGCACTGGGTTTCGCTCGTCGTGAGCTGGAGCTGCCTGGCCCTGGGGCCCTCGGTTGTGTGAAGCCTGTTGACCCCGTGTGTCTAGATGGCAGAGAGTGGCAGGGCGCAGGCCACGCTGCCTGGAAGGCTCTTGTTTAGCAGCTGTTGGTAGTGTGTCTTTTTTAACCGTCGGGGAGGACTCTGCTTTTTTACCTTAGAATTTGGTATGTAATTAAAGTGAAACCCCACGTAGAACTAAAAAGAAGCCACATTAGTGAGTAACTCTTAAACCAGAGAGAAAAGAATGACCACAGCTGGCATCTGTAAGATGTGGGGGTAGAGAGAGGTGCCTAGCAGCTAATTGCCACTCAACAAAAATTGAGAGTTGGCTTAGTGCCAAGCCTTGTGCTGTGATACTAGTGTCACGAGCTGATAGAGACCAAGGCTTCCTATCTTGGGACCCATAGGGTGGTAGGGGGAGTGTTCCAGCACCTCTCTGAACCCTGAGGAGGACAGGCCACTTGCTCCGGAGCAGGGCCAGCCCATACTCCTCTGCTGCACCCCGTGTCCGGCAGCCGTGGCGAAGAGCAGATGCTGCAGTTGGAAGGCCGGGGTGTGAATTCTGTTCTTGTTCTTCACTGACCTGTCACCTTGGCAAGTCGTTTAACCCCTCTGTGCCTCAGCTTCCACCTCACTGGAAAGACTCTAATGCCCCCCACCCAGGCTTGTGAGGGGTTGGAGTTGAGTCCTGATAAATGTGCCCCGCCTTGTTCCCATCCACACCCGCCCCCCACCCTTCTTTCGGTGCTCACTGTGCTAGGTAGTGAGTAACTGGGGGTCTACCCACTTACCTGAGAATGTTTCTCCCCCTCGTGTGAGGGTCTTAGCAATTCTCCAGCTTGCTGGCACACTCTGAGGTGTAGTATTTGCAAAATGCCTTGCAGCAATTGTCTGGCTTATGGTACCACAACCGGACCCATCACCCCGACGTGTTCGCTGCTCAGAACCATCGGTCTTCCAAGTTCTCGTCTCTCCAGTGCAGCTCCTGCGACAAAACGTTTTCCAGCACCATTGAACACAAGAAGCACGTCAAAGTGGAGCATGCAGGTGAAGCTGGGGCGCCGCCGCCGGCGAGTCTGAGCTGGAGTCAGAGCGGCTCGGTGTCATGGCTCCTGGGCTCTGTCCCCAAATCCCAGCTCCCAGGCTGTGGTCGAGACCTGTTTGCCCGCACCCTGGAGATGCCCCGCAGCACGTCGGCAGCGGGTTCTGGGTGGGGAGGGCCTCAGTCCTGGAGGCCTAGGGCAGCGCAGGCTCCCGCCAGCCCCCAGTCACGGTGCTCTCAGCTCTGGGCAGGCGCCAGCGCTGGTGGCAGGCAGGCCTGGGAGGAAGTCCAGACCCCCGCCCTGACCAACGGCGTGGCCGTGACAACAGCTTCTCTCTTCTGCAACTGTTCCTTCTTCTCAGAAGAGCAGTTATGAGCACCTCCTTGCAGGTAGTCTGGAATAATCACACCTGCTAGTTAGGAAATGTTTCCTGAGTGCACGGTGTGATCCAAAGCACATGTGTGTGTTTTCATTTAATTGCATCTGGGCAGTCGGGGTGCTCTTTACCCCTGGACCGCACTGATAGCAGCCTAGGTGGGAGGTTTCCAGGGCTTGGCAGATGCTTAGTGGGAGGGGGCCGCCGTCACTCTTACCCCAGCCCGCAACTCTCCAGCCTTAGAGCCACCTCCCCGCCGCCCTCCTGTCTTTGCAGATATGAAGTTCCATGAGTGTGACCAGTGTAAGGAGCTCTTCCCCACGCCAGCTTTGCTGCAGGTGCACATCAAGTGCCAGCATTCAGGTGAGTGCCCCCCAGACGCTTCTGAGCTGCACAGCCGCGGGCGTCTCCCCCTCCAGCCACAGCAGCGCGTCTTGGGCTAAGTGACGGGACTGACTTGTGCCTTAGTTTCCTTGTCTATACGACAAGGTCAATTACAGTGCCAACCTTGGGGTAACTGAGAGTTCAGTATGTCAGAGCTCAGAAAGCACTTGAGGCCTGGTGCCGGTGAGCAGCCCTGACTGGTGAGCGTGTTTGTCATTGTTGCTGCTGTCGCTCATCAAGCCTAAAATGCCACTTAAGTGATGTACATTTTTAATCAACCACTAAGAAAGAAAAACTGCCAATTAAGCTAGAATGTGAAGGGTATTCTGAGTGCTGCTTTGGACTTAATTTGGCACAGACTTCTCTGCTCTTTTGTGTGCGGACACAAAAAGGAAACATAAGAAATAAAAGGACGGAAGGAGGAGCGCAGCTTCTCAGGTTGTCCGGGTGAGTGTTTCTCCACGTGGTTCTGTGCTCTGCGTGGAGCAGCGGTGATGGCGCACATAGTGTGACTGCAGTTTTGGCCTATTGCACAGTATGTTAAATGAGTCTACATCTCATTCCTGCTTTGGGAATGGAGCTCATCACCCACCCCTCACCTCCTGTCTTCTAAACCATTTGGGTCCCCTGAGTTGAGAACACACACCACTCCTGTCACGGGGATATTCTTCCAGCTTGTCTTGGTACTGCCACTTCAGATATTCCTGGGTGCACCCAGCTCCTACGTCACCGTTGATGAGGGGCCTTCCCTCCCGTTCCAGAGATGTTAAGGTGTACTTCTCAGAACTGGGGAAATACAGCATCGTCACAACCATATCTATAGGCGAAAAAATAATGTGCTTCAGCAGTGGCAGACATAGCCAGCGTCTACCTCTAATAAAGTCACGGCTTCGGGGCCCTCATTTGCATGGGGACTTCCAAAGTTTTGCCCTTAACCCTGTTTTTAAATTTTGCTTTGTTTTCCTCAAGCTGGTTCCTCAGATTACATAAGCTTCAGTCGTACAGAAATTGGAGCTGCCTCTGTGGCTCACTCCTCAGCACTCTGTCCTCTCCCTCCTGTGCTTGTTGCACCCACAGCCCACCCTCTGGTCTCCCCTCCTGCAGGCTCGCAGCCCTTCAGGTGCCTGTACTGTGCAGCGACTTTCCGCTTCCCCGGCGCCTTGCAGCACCACGTCACTACGGAGCACTTCAAGCAATCGGAGAATACCTTTCCCTGTGAGCTCTGTGGGGAGCTCTTCACCTCCCAGACCCAGCTGGACGGTCACTTGGAATCTGAACACCCAAAGGTGACGGACACTGGAACCCAAGCAGCAGCCTCACAGGTGGTACAGGTGATTCTGGGGCCCCGAGACACGAGGGTGTGAATATGAGGTCCCCAAAGCTTCTCTAGAGGCCACTCTGCCATTACACCCAGCCTTTCCCTCTGGGGCGCTCAGAGGTCCCATTCATGACCAGGAGGTCCCTGTGGAAGAGTCTCTGGACCTCCTATCAAACAAAAGAGAAAATTCTAGTCTCCTGGTGACTACATGTGAAACAGCCCTAAGTAGAGGGAGCCTGGAATAAGAATTTCCAGAAGTGGAATGACCTTGTTTCCCTTCCTGTTATGTATTTCCTGTCTTCTGCGAACTCCTATGGGACATGAGAGACCTCACGGGCAGAAAGCTCTTTTTGGGGACCACCCTCATTAAAACACCACTGCAGCTTCTCGGTGGGTACAGGGTACATTTGGAACATGTCGAGGTCTCTCACCTTTACCTGAGTGAAAAGCCTGCCTCTTCGGATGTTTCAAGACTAAACTCGCTCCAGTTCCTCTTTGTGTCCCTGGCCACCTTTTACTCCTCTTCCCATCTTTCCCAGAGAGGGTGGTCAAAGAAGAAAAGAACTCAGTGTCACTGCTCAGCAGTAGTTTGTGGATGGACTGGAGAGGAGCTGTAACCCGGATGTCCCATAGAGTGTTTGCTATAAACTGCTTCTTGTTCTCTGTACCTTCTGGGGGCAAAAGAGGGCAAGTCAGGTGGGCAGGCCCCGGGTGATGCTCCTGCTGCTGTCTCAGCCGAGGTGGTTCTGCCTTTTCCTCTTTTCCACACTAGGATTCTTAGGAAGATACCCTTTAGCAAAATGGGGGGAGATAGGATTCACTGCTTTGAAAAAAGAACAGCTCTCCTGCCTGCCTGTGACTATGCGGGTGCCTCTCTTTTTCTGCTTTTCCCTCTAACATGTAAAAAAAGAAGAAAGAAAAACAGTGAGAGAACTTTCCCGGGTGATTATTGACTACATGTCATCCCCACGGCAGTCACAGCTGAGCCAGGCTTATACCCCTCCACACGCCCAGGCCTCGTCCCTTCTCCCCACTCAAGCCCAGCCCTCAGGCACTCCGTGGCTCCCGCCACCGCACTCTGGACACCGCCAGGCTGCCCAGACCCAGCGCCATAGCTCTGAAGAAGCGCCAGTCAGAGGCTCAAGCAGAGCTGAACTCACTTAACCACACACAGTCCTCCCTGAGGGGGACGCCCGTCTCTAACAGATGATGTGAGTTTGTAAAGGGGCATGTGGACAAGAAAGGGCCTGCCCTCCAGCAGTGGGCAGGATAAGTAAGTTGGCAGAAGTCAGGTTTCATACACTGATCTTCCGCCGTAACGCCTGAAGGAGGTCTAGAGGTGCCACCTTTGTCCAGCTGGGACTTCTGATAAGTCACTCCTGGGTCCATGTTTCCAGATGAGACTACGCACCCTCAGTAGCATTCCTTTCACACGGTGCAGTCCTCGAGGCGGGAAAGCCCGGCGTGAGAAACGGAGCCAGTGTTCACTGGTGTAATCATAGAGTCCAGCACCCCGAGATGGCTTACTGAGCTAAATTATAGCAATTTAGTGCACAGAGTTATTTAAATTGTTTGCCTGCCTTCTCTTTTGCATCACTGGTGTGTTAGACTTGCCTCTTCCCATTAGGCACATGTAATTGCTCTCCTCAGGTGAAAACATAAACATCATCATTACAGCATGAGGTGGGAGCCATGTAAATGCCGGGAGCTCGCCGTGGACACTGCCCAGAGCAGCCTCTCTGTCTTTCCCTTGCAGGTGATCCAAACCCCAGAGCCGGCGGCCCCGGCGGAGCAGGTGATCACGCTGGAGGAGACCCAGCTGGCTGGCTCGCAGGTGTTTGTGACGTTGCCAGACTCGCAGGCGTCCCAGAGCAGCTCTGAGCTAGTGGCCGTGACTGTGGAGGACTTGCTGGACGGTACGGTCACCCTGATCTGCGGCGAGGCCAAGTGAGTGGCTGCTGGGCTGGTGGAGGGCCCCGCGCTCGCAGCGGGCACAGCGCCCTGCAGCTTGACCCTGCCCTCCGTCCTTGGCCATCCTGAGGGGTGAGCATCTTAGCCTAGCAGCAGCCAAGTGGTCTCCCTTGGGAAAAGACCTGTGTCCTGGCTCTCGTAGACCCGACACGTCTGAGCATTGCCGCCAGCACCGCCGCCTCCCACAGGAGGCAGGCCTGCTTCCCCACAGGCTTGCCGCTGTGGCCTCTGACACTGTCCACCCCCACGTGGAGTGTGGCTTCTGGATAGAGTCTGACAAGCAGTGGCGTGGGAGCTGGGCACCGGGCCATAGAGAGGCGCCATGTGCCGGCAGCCTTCATGTGGGGCCTGGAGGTGGGGCTGACTGCCGCTAGCGGCTTGGGCCATTTGAAAATAGAGACAGGCGCCAGCAGCCCCTGCGAGGACCCCCCGCCTTGAGCACACCTGGCCCCTTCCTCACTTCCGTCATCCTCCATCGCTTGAGCGGCCCAGCCGCCGAGTGGTGGCAGTGGGACGGGTAGCACATGTTGACACAGGAGGCCCTCATGTCTGGCTCCAGCCCTGCCCCATCAGTACCATCAGCCCTTTCCAAGTGAAGCCTTTGGAGCGTTTCTGTGGAGGAGTTCAATATGATGCTATCCAGCTACGAGGCAGTTTCTGCCTTTCCAGCATATTCTTCATGGTGTTGAATACACGAAGGCTGGTTCCTGCAGCTTTTCCTTGTTATCCTCATTCCCTTTCCCTAATCAAAGCCTAAAACTTCTCTCTGGCCCCGGGGCCTTGCCCTCGCTCTGAAGCCAGTGAGAGAGGAATGACCCAGCATCGTGCCTACCAGCCGCCTTCCTCCTGCACGGCCCTCCGGGCCTCCTGAGGGCCTGCTGTCTGAGCTCCTCGGGCCGCCACCGCCACTGCGGGTCAGTGGTCCTGTGGAGTGTGAGTTTCAGATCCTTTTTATCTTCAGTTTTTAAAATATAGTCTCACAATTAATGGTTTGTGGAATCCACTATGAAGTGCAATTAAATGGTTGTAGGTTCCTGCCATTTGGAGGGAACAACGAGTGTTTATCTTCCTTTTCCTGATGCTGACACCGGGGCTTGAAGTCTGCTGCTGTCGTGTTTACATTTCAGCAGGCGGGTCCATTGGGACTTTGGCTGTGCCCATGCACCGCTAGAAGGGCCGACAGTGGAACCTTAGCCCTGGCCAGCGTGCTCGCGGGCAGACCGTCCTGCTTGAGCAGCACCCAGCTCCGGCGTGGCCACCTCAGGCCAGGACCCCTCCTCCAGTTGTGTCCTCGTTTTGATAGGCAAATCACTGGAGCCTCTCGGCTCCAGGCTCTTCCCGTTCTGAGGTAAATGAAGTTTTCAAAGGAAAGATGGCCTCAAAAGCCAAAAACTGACCAGAAGATGGTGCTCAAACCTTTAAGACTTCGCCTCCATGTGAAGCTTCCACCAGGCTGCTCTGTCTTCTTGGGCTTCTCGGTCCTGTGAGCTGTCAGACCCGGCGAGCACTTGGTATGCAAGTGGCCACATGAAATGCACTGCTAGTGGAGTGGTTTGTGCTTCCAGGGCCTCAAGGCCAAGTCCAGCAGATGAGAATGCAACACCTCACAAGCCATGGTCCATGGTCATCAAATCTTTCCCCAGCCAGACCCAAAATAAACAAGAAATTAATTGCTGAGGGTATGTAGGGGAAAGTGACTTTTCTTTTTTAAGAAGTTCTGAGTAGAGAAAGCTCTAAGTTTTAAACCCAAGTTTGAGATCTGTGCAAGTACAGGTGTCTGATGGAGACCCAGACGTGGCAGGACATTGTTTTTCCTCAGAATCACCAGACCACAACTTGCATGGTGGCTGGTCGCGTGCGCGCACGCGCGCGCACGCACACGCACACACACACACACACACACACACACACCAGGCACACCCGGCAGGAGGCACAAACCTGTGCTCTTCCACTCAGGAGTGGGGCAAAGGGCCAACCCAACTTGGAGTTTGCTCTGAGTGGGCCTTTGTGGGAGGTCGCGTTGGCAGTGATTCTGTACCACGTGATTCTATACCACGTTGCTCCCTAGAGACACCCCAGTGTAGATTTTGTTGTAGGAAGATTTTTTTCTAGCTCTTCTGGACCATTTTGCTTTTTCTCCCACTTCTGCTCAAGAGGCCTGTGTAATTGCTGCCACAGAGGCCATTGTTGTGCTCTACTTTGCCCCATATCACTTGCTTTCATTGCTGTGGCAGTGGTCTCGTTGCTATGAGTGCTGCTCTTGGGGTCTCCAGCCTGAACCCTGAGGCATTTTTGGTGGCATGGAGGGGCCTGGGGCTCTTTGGGACACTAGGATGTGTCTAGTGGAACCCCAAGCCTTCTCTGCTTCTAGGGTTCCTCATGGCTGGTGAGAAGGGAAAGGCAGGCAGATCCAAGCTGGAGTCTTAATTCTCTGGGAATAATGGGGGTCACTTGTGGAACAGAACTTACCCACCCCAGTAAGCGGGACAGCAGCTGAGGACTCGAGCAAGGATTACTGCGGGAAGATGAGACCTAGTGTCCAGGCATGTGAGCGGAACCTGGAACCAGAGGAGCCGGAAAGGGGCAGAGACAACAGTTTACTTGTTTATTTTATCAAGTCGGTCTCCGCTGTCTCAGAGCTTTCTGTTTGAAGACACTGAGGCCAGCATCATGAGTGCTGGCTGCCCCTGGTGACTCAAGTCCTCTCTGAGGAAGCCTTTTGCCTCTCCCCTCCCACCCAGCACAGACCACGCATCAGCCTCATCCTCCAGAGAGAAGCTCTGAGAGTCAGGCTAAGAGGAAATGAGCCAGTCCTACAGGGGTGAGTGGGGAGATGAGATCCCTGTTCTCTGCTCCTGGCCCAGATAGGTAGACACCCAGAGTTGGGAAAGAGGAGATGGGGTCCAAAGAGTTCCTGTCTCACCCAGGTGGTGTCACAGTCACCACAAGCTGATGCCATATTGATGAGAAGTAAGGGCGGTGCCTTTACTCCGCATGTACCTGAGATGTATCACCTGACTAGGAGAATGAACTGCTCAGCTTATGTAGTGTGGTTCTAGGGACATGCACTAATTCTCTTACATTGAGGCTGCAAAGTGAGAGACAGCGATGGGAAATGCTGGAAACTTTAATCAGTCCTCTGGAAGGAAGAATTCGGCAGCCCCAGCCCTGCTCTGCTGGCCCAGTGTATCCCAGGGATATCTGGGGCGGTCTGGAGAAAACAGAAGTAAAAGAAAGTTCTGGTGTTGAAAAGGTGTGTGGGGAAGCTGATAATTGTCTTGTTGTCATGGAAAGCCACGGGCTGGTCAACTTGGGCCAAAAACTCATAGCAGCCAGAGCCCTGAAACTCGCTACCAACAGCCCGGCCTGAAGGGGAAGGGGTGCTGTCTGTGCATTGGGGATTATATTGGGGTGGGGGTGGGGGAGTTATCCTCTCAGCTAATTTAGATCATTTCCAAATCATGGGAATGTTCACGCTTCCCTTCCCAAGGCCAACCTCGCCTGCTTCCGCCCATGGTCAGGACAAGCAGCAGAACATGATACCTTATAAATTGATTACAAACCATTATTCGTTTTCAGCTGGCTCTACTCTATATAAATAAAATATGTACCTTGAAAGAAATTATGCTGCCTGAGTTTCAGATGGACTGTGAGGACATGGACCTGTTTTCTCTTGGGTTCTGGGCAGCAGTTGGCATGGCCTTGGTTGGGGGACTGTTGCAGCGGCGGGGGGGTGGTTTCCCTTCGAGCAGAGTCTCATTTCCTAAACCCTCTTTCTTGGGCGCAAGTGTCATGCAGTGTCTGGGAGACAGGCTTTGGCGCAGACCTGGGTGCAAGGTCAGCAGTGCCGCTTTCTGACTGACCTTGGGTGAGGTGCTTCCCCTCTCAGGGCGCGCCCTCCCTGCTCCCATCTCTAAATGAGGAAGATCACTGTATCACCCCCGCCCCCAGAATTGTGGTAGTACATATTGAAAACCTGTATTTAATTAATTTAGTGTTGAAGTTTTTACTTGTTATTAACAGGGTGCTTCACCTACAGGTCAGCTATTCCCCGCACTTTCTAGAACTGAGGAGACGGTTCACCCTGACACCTTTATGTGTCTTTCTTCTTCGAACTCTTTCTGAGTCCTTAAGGATTCTTGTAACACCCACCACTTTTCACTTATCTCTTGAATCACAACTGCCCCCAGAGCACAAAGTGCTGAGTGGATAACTATAAAATAAGCAGAAACCTTTCCTGGCGAACAGCTGGAAATGTCACATTGCTGGAAGCAACAAAGAGACAGGAGAGGCACAGATAGGCCGAACGTGGTGTCCACATGGTGTCCGTGCATAAGGCAGGGAGGCGTCACCCGGAGGCGTCACCCGTGCAGCCCTCTGCTGGCCGGGCCCTGGGGCTGGGGAGGCCATAGCGGGCGGGCGGTGCTGACTTCTCCCAGGATGGTCCTGGAGAAAAACAACGGCCCACAGCCTGGAGGGCCTTTAGGAGCCATGCCCCTCTGCTTCCGCTGCGTCTCTGGACAGCTGCAGCTGTCTGTGTCGTATGGAGCAGTAACCCTGGGTGTCCCAGGCGCTCAGGGGTCACTGTCACATAGTCAGGCTCTCGCCCTGGAGGTGAGTGTACATGGAGGAGACACTCCCTCAGGTCAGGGAGGACGACGCCGTGCGAGTCCTGCGGATCTAGTTCTCTTGGGCCTGGCCGCACAGTGGAGACCCCGAGCACTTCCCCGCTCACCTGACTGGACATGAGCTGGGGCGGGTCATTCCTGACATGATCCTGAGGAGCGTTAATGTGGTAGACTGCCCAGCAGAGCCTGTGGATGCTTCATGAGTGAAGCCCCTAAATGTCTGTAATTACTGAAAAGAGGAAGGGCGCAGATAAGGAACAGAGGGCACGTAACAGGCCTGAGATGGGGGCCCAGGAGAGGCCAGGCTCTGTCGCCCACACTGTAGTGAGCCCAGAGCCCCTGTCCGGGGCCAGGGCAAGTGGTGATCAAGGGGTCTGGCCCTTCCCGGCTGGAACAGGGGCCCCCAGAGCTCTGGGGCACCACAGAAGGGGGTGCTGTCTGAGCCAGGGCCCAGGTGTCTTGTGAGAACGGGAGGCGGACGCTGCACCCGAAAGGGCTCTGTTCTCACCTTGCTTCTTAGCCTGCTGGCCTTGTCCCACGTGAGCTGATGCTCCGGCATGTGTCTTGAGGGGAAAGCTGTGACGCCATGGGACTCGCTCTGTACCAAGGGGCCTCCCCTTTCTTGGGAAATACCCCAGAGTTCGAGCTCTTGCTGAGAAGAGGGGGTCTAAGATGTGGGCAGAGAAACCAAGCTTGTTTTCTCCCGGTGAACATTCCTCAGACTTCCTTGTG
The DNA here is from genome assembly GCA_004024925.1 of Scalopus aquaticus. NCBI lineage: Eukaryota > Metazoa > Chordata > Mammalia > Eulipotyphla > Talpidae > Scalopus > Scalopus aquaticus. Next base: position 9,598 of record PVIJ01004759.1, on the reverse strand, counting down.
CGTCTGTCCCATCCTCTCCCCTGTCACCAGTGCTACCCGGGTGGCCACCGGACACTGCTTCTTCCCCTCACGCTTGGCTCTGGACAGTGCTCAGGTGCTCAGCAGATGTTGCTGCCGCTCAGCCAGGAACAGGCCAGGCCGTGTGCTTGTCCTCTGGGCCCTCAGAGAGAACCCAACTTCCACATCTCACCCTGCCAGCAAAGCTTTCCCCAAGTTAGCTGGGGGCTGGTCTGTCAGAACATCCTCCTTCCTTTGCCCTCCTAGGAGAGATTTGCAGAAGGCCAAGAGCAGCTACCGGCCCTGAGCTCCCCAGCTGCTCTGATCAAACACCACTCCTGCCGGCTCTCCTCGAGCTGGTTCCCCCAGCGCAGGCCAGAACAGCTGATCAAACACATCAGGACAAGGTCAGCCCAGGGACCCACAGGGCCCTCTCCAGGGGCGATTTCACAGACCTGCCATTAGGAGGGTCTGATAAAAACGGGCTGGGCATGGGGAAGTGGGGCCTCCGGGGCTGGCCCAGGACCAGCTTTTCATTCCATTTAAGGTTGAAACCTCTGAAATCTGCACAGGGTCCAGACAGAAGCCAGCATTTGCAGAGAGGCCGGGACCGGAGCTGCCGTGAGCCCAGGGAGCTGGCGCGTACTGTGGCGCATCTGGCTGCGGGGGTAGCCGTGTCAGGTAGTCAGGGAAGATGAGTGTGGGCTCGGGAGCCTGGGATCATCAGAGGCTGACTTAAGATCCTCTGTCACTAAACTTGACTCTTTCAAGGGCAAGAGCCATGCATTATCCTCTTTGTTAACACACACACACACACACACACACCACTTTGTCAGCCTGGCACAGCAGGGGTCTGATTGCACAAATCTCTTTTAGACCCGAAGTTCTGGAGTCTCGGAGGTTCTATCATGTGCTTAGTCCCAGGCCAGATGCTGCAGGGCTGGGCGTGTATCCGGCGGGAATGGTGCGTGTGCTGTGCTGGGGACTAGTGACCGGCTGGCCAGGCAAGGAGCGCGTGCAGGAAATGAGACCAGAGGCACCCGCGCCACCCAGACGCAAGAACATTTAATTAATAATGACTGTAATTAAGTGCTTGTCGCATATCGGGTACTGGAGGAAGAGCTTATGCTTTGATTTTTATTTCGCCAACACCATGATGTAGGTGCTGTCATCACCCCGTGTTAGAGATGGGGACCCCGACACCAGAGAAGTCACCAGCGAGTCCCACAGCCAGCGAGCAGCGCAGCTGAGGTCTGAACCCTGCTCTGAATCTGGAGCTGGCTCTTACCCAGCCTGCTGCCATCAACGCATGCCTTGCTTAGCACCCAGGTAGCTGGAAAACCCCTGTCAGCCACCCTCCCCAGCCCTTATCCAGCCTGATCTGCCCCACCTGAACCGTGGGAGCAGCTCCCCCTCTCCTGCTGCTCTCCCTTCCTCTCCCTCACCCATCCCACCAGGCCTAAAACTCCGCTCTTCCCAAGTGTGGTGTCGGCAGCAACCAGGGTCACATCCTCTGTCTTGCTTTGGGACGAGGCCTCTGGCCGCCATTCTTGAAGGTCCCTGCAGCCCTCACGCCAGTCCTCAATTGCACTTGCTGGCTCAGCCTGCACTGCAGAGTCAGGACAACTATGGGGCCTACCTGAACCCCAGGGGGCGGGGGGCAACCGACCCCATCTCTCCCCTCTCCTGGGCTGCTAAAGGAAAAGTGTTTTCCAGAACAGCCGTTTTATTGGAGAGCATCATATCATAAGCCAATGTAACTGCAGTGGCTCAGAGCCCTGTTTGAGGTCCTCCGGTGGGGGTTTAAATCCCTGCTCTGTTCCTGGTAGGTGTGTGGCTTTGGGAGTATTAACTTTGCTTCCTCTTGATATTTTTTGTCTGTAGATTGGAGGTAAAATATCTTAGGGAAATCGTGCAGATTAGAAGCATGTACGACCGGTGTAGGCCATAGGTAGCAAGTACACCATAAATATCAGCATCCGTGCTAGCGGGGTACACCAAGCTCCAGGGCAGTTCCTTTCCCAATGAAAGGGCCCCGCTGGGTGCTTCTGAAGTGCAGGTAAGGCGGTTCCTGCAACACAGAGGTGGGGATAAAAACAAGCTGGATGCTGGAGGCAGGGCCTGGTCTTAGCCTTCTCTCTGCCCCCCTTTTTCCTGGTGTTGGCACAGGGCTGGTGCCCCAGAAAACACCTGCTGTATAAGTAACTGAGCTGCAAAATCGGGCGCAGAGGCGGGGTCTGTGGGTTCCTGGGACGCTGCACCCGAGCCACAGAGCTGGGCTGCACAGCCCAGGGCCGTGTCCTGCTCTGACCGCGGCTTCCCGGACCGGCCTGGCCCCGAGGTCCCGGCAGTGCGGCCCCAGTGGAGCTGATACCTCATTCTGCCCCACTTGTGGCCCACCTGGTCGGACTTGGAGTAGGGTTCCCAGGCAGGCAGGGCACAGGAGGGAGATGGCAAATGCATGGCCAACTTGGCCTCGCTTCCGTGTGGGCACGCTAGTCCCGGAAAGCCTCTACCGTTTTCAGGCACGTTACTGATCCACCGGCGATATGGAAAGTCAGAGTTGTGTCTTCATCGTCACTTGAGGGGTTCAGACCTCAAGGTGGACTCCCGGGCCAGGTTTCTGACACTGGGGGTGGGCTTTTCCCACTGGCCTGCGCAGCCCCTGCTGTGTCTGTGGCTCCCGTATTCACCCCTTGGCTTGCCCGACTCTGGCAGCAGTGCTCCGCAGCTGGAGGGGCCAGAATTCTGTTGCCCCTGCGCACACCACGAGTCGGGGCAGAACCGCAGCCCGAGCAGCCGCACCCAGCATCATGCCTGCTTTGCTCTGCGAGGGAAGCACCGCTTAGGCCCTGAGCAAGGGGACTCGGGTGTGGTGGGCCTGGGCCAGAGGAGCCGGGGAGGAGCCGAGCGCTTGTGCTTGTTGCCACCTGCCCCGGGCCGCCGCCCTGCATCACCCAACAGCATCTGCATGCAGGTCCCCAGGTGAGCGCTGCCCAGCGGCGTCGCTGTGGTGAGGGAGATGGTCTGTTCTGCGCTCTCCACTCTGGGAGCCACTGGTCCAATGTGGTTTTGACTGCTTGGAGGGTGGCTCTTGAGATCAAGAACCCAAATTTTCAAACGTTAAGTAGCTGGCTGTGGCTGTGGCTGGTGGCTGCCGTACTGGCCAGCACAGGGCTAAATGGAGGCCTGGGTGAGGCTCATACCAGAAGTGGCGGGGCCCAAATTTAAGCCCAGGCGTACCCAGTGGTGCCCAATGTCGGGGGTGCATCCCAGGGCCGCCTCAGCTGTGCTGCTGTGTGGCTGGTCAGTGACTCCTCTGGTCTTGGGGTCCCCTTCTGTAACACAGGCAGTAACAGCAGCTACATCACGGTGTTGGTGACTGGAGCAGAGGGAGCGAGCGGAGTGTGGGAGATGGAGTCAGAGATTACATCGGAACTTCTAGGTCGTTTTTTTCTCATTTGGCCAGAAGAGCTTGAGCAAATGCTGGCTCACTGTGTAAGGAGTAAATAGAGAGATAAAGGGTGGGTGCTGGGAGATTACTTGGGGGCTAGTGCAATATCTCATCGCAGCAGAATTTCATAAAAATTAAAGTGAGGCTGCCACCAAATAAGTTTCTGAGTGGCTCATTTGTCAGCCACACGGGGAAAACGAGGATGGCTTGGACCACGGAAGTGAGGCATGGCTGGATGCTAAAAGTAGAGCAGGCAGGGTTTGCGAAAAGAGATTTTGGGTCTGAAATTGGGAGCATGAGGTTGCCAGGCACTGAGGGAGAGAGCTGAGAGAGGGCAGGTTTTGGGGGAAGGTTAGGAGTTCACCCTGGGGCACTTTGTTTGACTTGACGTTAAAACGCCCAAGTAGAGCTGTCGAGTAGGCAGTTGAAGCGTGAGCCTAGAGTCGTGGGTTGAGATCGCTCTGCCCAGCGTACCTATTTTACTTCCTGAGGCTCAGCTAGCACCTGTCATCACTAGAACTTTCCAGAAGTCCGGGCAGCAGTTTGGACCCCACCTTCTCAGCACAGGGCAGAGACCAGACATCTTCTGCCCTTTGTCCACCTGTACATCCATCCATCCATCCATCCATCCATTTACCCACCATGCCCTGTGCACCTAATCTGTGTCAGACACAGTGCCAGGAACTGAAGATGCAGCAGTGAGTAAGAGGCTCCCCTCCACAGGCCGGCAGTCGGGTTACAGATTTTCTAAATCCCCACGCAACTGCCTGCCTCCCTTGGCCTCAGTGTTCATGTCAGTAAGTTGAATTTGGACCAGACTATCTTAAGGACCCTGCCAACTTGGATCTCCTGTAACCTCACCAGGCCAACTTGCCCTTGCTCTTCTCTGAGCTGGGTCCCCACAACCAGGGCAGAGCTAGGGGAAGTGTCAGCTGCCAGGTCCCATAACACCCATGTGACCAGCACATGTGCCCTGACATCCTTTTTGCTGTCTTCATGTTCTAGAAGTGTTTAAGTGTCGAGAAGCAGTTAAGTGTAGCCAGCAAGTGTGGGGTTTGTGGCCCACAGGACGGGGGCAGGGCTGGCCTTCCAGGGGGTCATAGTTGGCTGTTGGAGTGTGAAAAATTCTTACTCTTTACACAGAAACAGGCAGGTCCCCACACACTGTATACCCAGGTACACGGTATATCTGTAGCGCTCAGATTTCATGGGGGTGGAGATTAGGGGAGACTAGGTCTTCAGAGGCTCTTTCAGTTAGTAAAACTGGAAAGAGCAGGTGCCCAGCTTAGGAGAGGGAGGGGCTCAGGGCTAGGAGCACACACTCCTGTGGTCCTCAGAGGCTGGGTGCTGAGGCCAGGATGGGGGGCAGGTGAGGAGATAGTCCTCCCACCCAAAGAGCCCTGGCAGGGCGGGTGTCAGTAGGGTCCCAGAGCCCAGGCCACGCAGGACTAGGGCAGGAGTAGAGCTCTGGGTGAGCGCAGCGCCCTCTCCGGGGCAGAGGGCACAGATGCCCACGTGGAGTGATTCCTTTGGGCAAGGGAGGTGCAGAGCACGTTGGGGGGATGCCGAGAACTTCTTCCAGATCCTCAGGTCAAAATCTTGCCACTGGAAAATGCATGGAACCCCCCCATTAGAGCTTCGCCCTCCACTGAGATACTGTTCTTGATGGCCACCTGGTAGTCACAGGAGGAAGTGGGGGAGGCAGAACTTGACCCTGCGCCTGGCAGCAGGCACGGGTGGGTAACAAGCCCCAGGCAGGACTGGGCTTAGGAGGCAGATGCACGGGCCCTAGGTCGTCTGCTCAGCTCACCCCTGGTGGGCCCAGGGCTGTCTGAGCTGCCATCTCCCCCCTCCTGGGGACATTTATAAGCAGAGCACGTGCTGAGGAGATGGGCTCAGGGGCAGCTGGAGACCCGGGAGACCCCGAGCCAGAAAAGGGAAGGCCCAAGGGGCTCTGGAGCTGTCTTCACAGACCTTTCAGCTGTCAGAGGGGTCTGCTTAGGACGAGTCGCAGCCTGGCTCCAGCCCCCCACAGTGCCCGAGATGCCGTCCTGGCAGCCTCGTCGGCTGGACGGGCCCTCCGAGATCTGACCTCTGCCAGCCTCCCGGCCTCATCACTCACAAAGCTCCGTCTCATACTTCTGCCACCAGGTTATCAAACTGCCAGTACCCAGCCCCCACCCCTCGCTCGCCTCCTCTCAGGGCAGGAAGCAAGAACCGCTCCTGAGCGGCTGCTGTGCCTGCCCCGTCCTCCCTCTTTTCTTGGCCAGCCCCGCCTGTCCTTGAAGACGTTTGAGATGTGACTCAGATGGCACCTTCTCCGGGAAGCCCTCTGCTGTGCCCCTGTGCTCGCCCCTCCCCCATCCTTTTCTGTGGCTGTTGCTGTGTGTGCACTGCCAGCCGGGCTGGGTCGTCTGTATTGGGGGCGGCAGGTGGGCAGGCCCTGGCTGGTCCTCACAGCAAGGCCAGTGCCACCTCGTTATGTGTTACTATCCCCGTTCTGTAGGTGCTGGAATGGAGTCCTGGAAGTAAAGGAACCTACTGAGGTCGCACAGCCACTAGGAGGTGGGACTGGACCCAGAAGTCCAATGTTAGAGTTTCTGGCTGTGCTGGAAGAGGACCCCTGCTGGGACGAGGGGTGGAGGGCTGTGAGATCACAGCCTCCACACCCCCTAACACCAGGGTTTTCAGACTCGAATAATACAGCTGAACTCTCACCTGCTCGGCCTGGCCGGTCTACACTGCCTACAACAGGCCCACGCCTTCCCTTTCTTCCATGAAGCGAATCGCATTCTAAATTTTCATAAACGTCTCTCCTCATGGATCTGTCTCCTCACCTGCCCTGTGGCACCTGCAGGTGGGAGATGCGGCCTGCCTCGCGCCCTGGGTCCAGTTGAAGTTTGCTGACCAAGCGCCTGGCAGGGGGTGGGCACTTGACCTGCCACCTCCCATCCCCAGCCGCCTCGGAGGGAAGAGTTCTGCATGTTTTCCCCATTAGCAAGTGGGGTCCCGGAGGAAATAAGCAGCTGGCTCGAGGACACTAGTCAGTGGCAGAGCCAGTGGCCAGGCCATGGGCCCTGAAGCCTACCCAGGGCACTGCATGGGGAAAGGGGCAGGTGCAAGAGGCACAGAAGAGGACTTTCCAGAGAAGGTGCCATCTGAGTCACATCTGAACATCTTCAAGCCCGCACACTGGGCCACCGGTGGGAGGCGGGCACCCACAGGCCCGCACCCAGCCCGCTGTGGGGGAGGCCGCTGGTGGTGGGTCTTCACACAGCCCTCTGCTGACCCCCGGTCTCAGGCGCCGAGCAGGCCAGGCTTCTGTTCCTCCAGTCTGCCTTTCAGTAAGTCCCGGCAGGGCAGCCGCCTCCATGGTGTCCACTCCGTGTCTTCCCCTTTCCTTCCTTCGGAGCACGTCGGTGAGCACGCTCCTGCTGTGGCCGCAGCGGTGTCATGCTCTGGGAACCCCCTGGGAGGGCCTCGGGCCCCAGGATGGGGTGCTGGACATCAGGACCCTCCACACCCTGGGTGGGGCCACTTAGGCAAATCCACCCCTCAGTTGTTAGAACTCCCAAGAGGCGACTTCTCAGGCCAGCCGAAGGGACCAGTGGTCCAGATGGTGCCAGAGACCAGGGCTCGTCTCCCCAGCTCTGTTCCTGAGACCTAAGTTCGAATCTCCCAGACGCTTCTTTGTGGCTGTGTGATCTGGGTGTTGGTCTCCCCACTTGTGCAGCAGAGGCTTGGAGACGTGATGTGTAATGGTTCTCCCAGCTTCTAGAACAGCGCATCTCAGTAGAAATGGAGTCCCGTGTCACTGAAATGTTCTAATAGTCACAAACAAGGGTAAAAAGAAACAGGTGGAATTAGGATATTTTAGTCCAGTGCTTCCAAATTATTTTCCTTTCAACATAGAGTCACTGTAAAAACACTAAGGAGCTATTTTACTATTTTTATACTAAGCCATCTCAACTCAGATTACCTGCATGGCAAGGGCTTGGCATGTCCTTTTTTTTCTTTTTTTGGGCAGCGAGAGGGTTCACCAGAGACAGAGTGGGGAGCAGCACAGGCAGATCAGAAGTACACTGCTGAGGGGAGCAGCGGGCGAGGCAGGGGAGGTCTGCTGCGCCATGTGGGATTCTCCCTGGCCGGGTGTCGAACTCGCGTCGCCGCTGCCGACGGCTCCACAGCGCAGCGCTTAACCACTGCACCACCGGGGAGGCCAATAGCCACATGTCCTTACTGGAATGTGCTAGAATTCTCCTCTTGTCTTTCCTCTCAGTTTCCAGCGGAGCTGGGTCCTGCTGAGGCTGGGGCTGCCCCAGCTCGCTGGCCCATGCCAGGTTGAGTGGCCGGCACTGGGCCTGTGACATCGAAGATGAGCGGCCCGAGGCCTCCCACTTCTCCCCCAAGAAGGAGGGTGTCACCGGGGACAGGTCTCAAACCGGGCGTCCAGTTTTTCAGATTCACCTGAGCCAGGTGTGGGGTAAACCCTTTCCATGAGTTGTCCATGAGGTGTGTGACGTGGACAGTGGCGTTTAGAGGAGGAAACGGGATCAGAGAACAAGGGACTCTTGCTTCACTGTCTCTTTCCTCCCTTCTTCCCAGCCAGTGGGGCGGATGTGGGGGTGGGGAGCGGGACGGAGCGCGGAGAGTTACATGGGAGAAAAGCCCCCTCCCACACAGCCTTGTGTGGGCGTTAGAGTCCCTGCTTGCCATCCGCTGTGGACACTGGGTGGAGGGGAGGGCAGGTTCAGAGCAGGACTGGGGTGGGAAGACGGAGGACCCCCGGCCCCGGCCCCTGGATGGGCATAGCAGCTAGGGTGGGAAGAGGCTGGGGCAGGGGTACGGCGTTCGCTCCGCCCCACCCAGTGCCCTGAGCCAGGCCCGCCACACACCCCCCCCAGATCTTGCCTGTCAAGTCCCCCGGCCAGCACCGCCAGGCCTGGCGCTGAGCGGACCCGGAGTGAATGTGGGTGGGGCACATCCCCCGCCCGCCCGTGTAGCTCAAGCTTTTTTCCGGCCCGCCCCTCCCCGTCTTTCCCTGCCCTCTGCTGTCTCCTGTCTCTGTCTCCACTTCTGTCCTCGTTCTTCACAGCTCCCTGTCATTCTCTCTTCTCTTTTGCCCTCTCCCTCAGTCTGGTTTTTGGCCTGTCAGTCAGTCAGTCTGTCTGTCTCCCTCTCCTCCTCTCGCCTCTTCTCTTCCAGGTCTTCTTTTCTTCCCTTCCTTTCTGTTGTTCTCTGTCGCTGTCTCTCCCAAGGCCCCAAGCTCACCCTCCTCTGCTCTCTCCCCCTGTCCCCTCGGCTCTGTCTTGGTGTCTCTCTGTCTCTTTGTCTCTGCTCTGTGCCCCCTCCTTGCCAGCTCTCTCCCTGTCACTGTGTGGGCCTCTACTCCCCGAGCCTCAGTGGAGCCCCAGCCCCTCGCAGGCCCCGCTGCTCCTCCCTGGGCAGGCAGGCGCTGCATTGGCAGCCAGTGAGAGACCCCATGATGACAGCCAAGCCCGAGCGTCCCTCGGAGCTGTCACCAAGGAAATCACACACCCAGCACCTGAAATTCAAATTAGAGTTTTGCTGAAGCTGCTAAAACTCATCAAACACTATCTTGGAAGTCCCCCAGCGTGCTGGTCATTGCTCTTAAATGAGTCCCTGTTGGAAATGAGACAGGGGGGTGGGGGGGAGAGTCTAGGAGCCTAGGAGTGGGGGTCCTCTCCCTATGCCCCTTCCCTGACATGCCAGCCCCCAGGGGTGCCATCTGGGGGCTCCCTCAAGCTGTACTCACCGGGTCAGCCCTCAGCACCTCCAGACCAAGAGCCACTGTCCCACGGGCTCCCCGCTCACCCCAGAGGCCAGGAACCAGGGACTTGTGGAGAAGCAGCAAGAAAGAGGAAGGCAGATGGCAAGCCTGGGCCCTGGGGGGGCCTGGGTCCTCACCCCTCTAGGCCTCCTCCGCAAGCCTGGATATGCGGATTAACGCGGTGTGGTGCGGGTTAAACGCATTAGCACAGGAGAGGCGCGCGCCAGGGCTGCTCAGCGAGTGATTGGCGCTGGAATAATGGCGATGGCAAAACGTGTGGTCGGTGAAGAGCACGTTGCAGCAGATCCTTGCCCTTCGGGCACTGTTCTGAGAACTGCCATGTTAACCCATGTTAT